>JAOTRH010177167.1:0-12147 GCA_034768845.1 Heliamphora exappendiculata | reverse complement strand
AATTGCCATCACTACCACTGCACCCATTCTACCCGTTCCCCACTGCCATCCCCAATCCACCAAATAGCTAAGCCAAATCCACAATGTGATGTCACGAACCAAGGCTTACACCACATTTACTCATCACGCGGCACCTAAGCAATGCACCTTAAATGCCTAAATCGGCCTTTCCCACACAAGCAACCACCCCAAAATCTTAGATAAAGATACTCCACTGTACAAAGAATATGTGTACAAGGATACAACTCACTCTCAAGTGTTAACAAGCTCACCGGCTCACACTTGACACACGCCACTCTGAACTTAGAAAGCCTAACATGGAACACTCCCCCAAGTGTCCTACATCACTCTCACCATAGAGAGTCACTGATGGAACACACCCCAGCGCTCCACCCCAATCTCATCCTAGAGAGTTTTTTGGGGCATCTCTAAGTGCTCACCCTTTAAATGAGGTCCTCTCCTTTCTATAGGCTTACACTTTCTCAATGGACGACTAGGCTCAATTCAATCCAACAGCTATAAACCACTATTCAAAACATTCTTGAGAAATCTAGACTTCTCAACTCTTCTCCCATGTTCTAGAATACTCCACACTTCTCCAGAACATGGTTGAGTCTTCCGCAACCTCTCAGGGTCTACTAAGATCTTTCCCGATACTCTAAAACACTCTGGACTGAAGGGATCGGAATCCCAGGAAACAATAATAGTGCACATGAATCGAATCAAACGGGACGTGGGACAGGATTTACAGCATTCAAAAAACTGCACTGCGTCGATCCGACCGGACGGACGCAAAGGGCGTCTAGACGGAACCCAGTACGGAAAAACGAAACTTTTTCTCGAACCCCAAAAACTAAAACTCGGTACACCCACAAGCCAGAATAGGGATTATATCTACGTGATCCCTCTGGTTTGATCATGTTTCAACACTTGAACTTGAATCCAAAGATCAACACCGCAAATGACTGGCAATCTTTTCTCCACTCAAATTTTCTATTGTATTCCTGAGCGCCGAAGACACAAACAAAGGGTGGGCTTTGATCCTTCGTGCTTCAAACCCTATCTGGCTACTTTCTTTTTTTTTTTGGTTCTCACAAACACGTGGAAACCCTAAAGAAACTGAATGATTTTCAATCTAGGCGGTCAAGATTATAATGGCATATAAATAGCTTACAGCAGGGACTTAAAGAGTATATAAGACACAGGTTTCAAATGTAATTAGAAAAATCCACTTCAACTCAGAAGCAATTTCTTAAAAACATAAATTACAAATCATGCCACTAAAAATTTATA
The DNA here is from genome assembly GCA_034768845.1 of Heliamphora exappendiculata. Classification (NCBI taxonomy): domain Eukaryota; kingdom Viridiplantae; phylum Streptophyta; class Magnoliopsida; order Ericales; family Sarraceniaceae; genus Heliamphora; species Heliamphora exappendiculata. The sequence goes on along the minus strand of JAOTRH010177167.1, from coordinate 10,854 downwards.
ATTACACTTCTAGTCTTATTCTTAAAACCGAACTTTCGAATTCCTGTTATTAAATGCTTATTATTCTCCTCACGTAAAATTACAAATACCCGTCGATTAAATTAAATTACTGACAATTATATTTAATCGACCTCTTTAATAATTCATTGAGATCTTTCGCTTAACTTATTTAATATATCGGATTATAAAATCCACCTGTAAAGCTTGACATAATCAAAACTTATAAGCCTTCTTAAGGGGGTAACATCAATCCCTTGCCGGGACGTAAATTTCATCAATAATTAATATCAACCATATACGTAATATCGTTATCCAACTCACTATGATTATAGATCCGTAAAAAATTGCACCTTTTAATAAATCAAAATAACGAATATTAAATATACGTGTCTAATAATTATTTTCAGATTAAGAACATAGGCACTCGTAATAACCATGGGGTGTAAATTAATTTATATAGTCAGTATAAAATTAATTATCCCAACGCGGTACTGTTCAATACACACAAAGTGTACTACCACCATGAGTCGGAACAATTGTTGAAACAATTACAAATCCTTGTAATCAAGACAGATCTACTAAAACACTATGCTACGCCCCTACCAATGATGTGTCCAATTTCATCGAAGACTGTAAACCAAAAACTTATATTCTACAAGAATCGATAATCTAATTTTCTGTGTGTAAGTCGAACTCTACACATCAGATTAACTACTATGTAGAATAAAAGCTACCCATGCACAACATTAAATAAATAATGAAATGCATACATTGCTCATATAGATTCTTATTGAAATAGAAAATTAGTTTTTATTCATAAATAAAAACAAATACTAAAAATTCAAAACATGATTTTTAGTATACAACCCTAAAATAGTCTCCTCCGGAACACTCTGTACTCTTCAAGGCTCTTTCACTATCTGGACATTTCCCACATGCTCTTAAAGTGCCCGTCCCTAATCTTCCAGAGCCTCAGCAATTCTCAAGCCGTGACATTCTCCCCCACCAAATCCCGTGACACCCTTGTCACTTCGTGGTAAGTCTGTCTACCACCTAGTGGTAGGGTCTTCGTCACCTCAGTTGTCAAGGTTTGTCAAAGCTCCTTCTACATGCTTGTTATATCCCGCCAGTGTCGTAGCGGCACCACACACCTTTTGAATCATGCTGGTGTCAAGCATCACCACGTACGTACTTGCATCCCGTTGATGTTGAGCGAAACTCCACACTGAGATCCCGAGTTGTCGTGCACTTTATCCTTGTCAAACTACGAAGCCTTCTATGGGAATGACACGCAGGCACAGCATGTCAATACTTTCCTTCCCGCCCACGATGAAGTCCCAACGCCGCAGTGCCCCCGATTCACACTCGATGGTTGTTCTATCGTCTCCACCAGGTTACATCCCTCGCAACCTGCTCTAATACCACTTGTCAGAAGCCAAGACTTTCACCATACCTGTGTCCCGTGCGGCACCTAAGCAATGCCCCTGAATGCCTAAGTCAGTCTTTCCCATACAAGAAACCACACCAAAGCCTTAGATAAGGATACTCCAGTATACAAAGAATATATGGCTACAAGGATACAACTCTCACTCTCAAATGTTAAAAATCTCAAAGGCTCACACTTGACACATGACACTCTTAACTTAGGCAGCCTACCATGGAACACGCCCTCAAGCGTCCTACTCCACTCCACCATAAAGAGCTACCCTTTGAACACTCACCCCAGAGCTCCACCCTTTAGAACACTTCTAGTGTTCACCTCTCTTTGGAAGACTCCAAGTGCTCACCCCTCAAATGAGGTCATTTTCACCACCTCCGCAAACGGTGTTAAGTCACGAATTGTCCCAAAAACTTAAGCTATTAGAAAATGGACCCAACAATGTATATCAAGCTATCCAACATTCCCCCTCCTATGCGACCTTGTTTTGTACAAAAAACTGAACTAAACGCTTACACCAACAAAGACAGAATATAATGCACAATAACAAACACAACAAGAAAACAAACGAGAGACATGAACCGAGAACCTCCTGGAACGAGAACTCTGATACCATATTAAGTTATTAACTGTCCCAAAAACTTAAATTGTTAGGAAATAGACCCAACAATGCATCTCAAGTTATCCAACAGACAGCTAGGATCAATTATATCCAAGAGCTATAAACCACTCTCTAGAATATTCTTGAGAAATCCATACTTCTCAACTCTTCTTCCATGTTCTAGAATGCTCTGCACTTCTCCAGGAAATGGTAGAGTCTACCACCACCTCCCACGGTCTTCTAATATCTTCCCTGATGCAATGGAACATCTCGGAATCCTCCAGAACACTCTGGACTCTTGAAGGCTTTTCACAGTATGGACCCTTCTGGCATGCTTTAGAATCTTCCTGAAGCATCATTCTTGGTCACCACCAACATCACCAATACCTTCTCATTTCTCTATTAGCCACCACAATATGTGCAATAAACACATTGATAACGCACCACGCTCTTTCCTTTGTTCTCTTCTATATGAATAAGAGAACCCATCACACTATTAAGATATCTACAATTTTTCAAAAATATGTGTGCATGAGTGGGTAACCTTTCTGTAACATAAGAGGCAAAAACCCCAAAATATTGAAGGCAAAAGGTTTGACATCTCCGTTCACGTAACATATATAGTTTAGGTAGAGATCAACAATGCATACAAACTAGGCAACCAAATTCCTAGACCCAAAGTCATTGAACGAATCTATAAAAGGGGTCTAGGGCCTCCCGTTCCCAAACTCCTATTTAACACCGGCAAAAGAAACTTCACTAAAATCATAGATTTTAATATTAAAAAATATATATATATATATATATATGTGTGTGTGTGTGTGTGTGTGTGTGTGTGTGTGTGTGAAACACCTCACTTGGTATGACCCCAAAAAATGAAGTCTTCTCACGTATTGCAACCCATAGTTACAAAGAGAAATCTGATTTGTATCCTCTATAACCACTACAGTTATAGAGGGCCTCAGCTGAAGTATGAATGTAAGGACAGAAATATCGGAGTTCAAAGAGAAATCTGCATATAATCTCAATTCTGCATTATAAGTGATCAATTCATAATGTGGACCATGATGTTAAATATTCAAAGGGTAAGAGCAAAATGGAAGAAAAAAGGAAGGAAACAAATAGTATATGAGCCAAGCAATCACATAGACTTACCATGAATGGACTGACATGCAGTGGTTTCGCAACCGAATCAGAGTTTGGATTGAACAAGAATGATGCTCTTTCACCCCATGGTGTATTAGTCACCTAAATCAGAAATCACAACTGCTGTTAGACAAGAGCTAACTGTTGGCGCATAACGTTCCAAGATAGTTTAAATCTAATATCCAACATTTATTAGAAGTATAAATTTCATTATGAAATCATAGCATCGTTCATATAGCAACGCAATAATTTGCTGAATCAACATAAGCTATTTTGTTCGATGAAAAGACCCATAAGTGCACAGGTAGTGGGAAACAACACAGAGGACATAAGCCTCATTCACAGCCTCTCATATTTCAGTTAAAACATGTGGACAGCAGCCTCCTTCACAATCTCCCAGATTTCAGTTAAATCGTGTGGACAGCAGATTTCAGATCGAGGACGGAAATTGCAAACATGACCACAATTAAGAAAATTGAGAGAAAGGGCAAAAGTTTCATTTCAGAGGTTATTTCAGTTAGCTTGGAAACAAAATGTTTTGGAAATATTTCGGAAACATCTAAAAAACATAAGGGAAATGTCAAGAATTATGAGGATGTTTGGAACAAAAAATAAACCGATATAAATGTTAAACATTCAATAATATATATCGAGTCATAAAACAAGTGAAAGAAAAAATAAAAAATTGAGTTTTATGATACCGTAAAGTAATTATTCTGATCTCAAGATGATCAATGACTCGGATCAGTAATTAGCGTTTGATGAAGACCAAGGGATTGGCTTGGTGGATGAGGCACTCCATTATCTAGAGGAATAATGCTATGGTGACCATGTTTGGTGACTACATTTGGGTACCACATAATCTAGCATCTCACTTGCAGAGCTTATGTAATCTTTTGGAAGCACTATTTATTTCTCTCACATATTTCATTTGACATTTAATTACGTAAGCATCGACACATGAGATACCACACCATGTGGTACCAAATGTGGTCACCATAGCATTATTGGATTAGGAGTGATACTTAGATTTTAGATTTACCATTGCGAGCTCCAGCTTCTCCTTCCTTATACCTACCCCTCCTAGCAATTTTGGAAAAAATATAGAATATTTGATGTCCTAGACATGCTACAGAGGTATGCAAATGTCGATTCATCACGCCATTACCGTGCAATTCTACAGTTTATGTTGCTGCATCTACTTATCTTGAGTTTCTTACCTTAATGCCTTGGTAAACACAGTTGGCACCTGCCTTGAATTGAAAACTAGCAAATTCAGACTTTTTAAGTTTGATTTCCAATAATTAACATAAAATGGTATAAGAAATCTGAAGCAACCGGCCATACAAAGGGTGATTTCTTCAAATCAATTTATTGTAGCACTTAAAGTCATTGTCCACAGCCCACGCAAGTCATTTGACTTGTACCGCCAAATGGCATAACCAAAGGACCCAAGAAAACATCTTATCATTCTCTTGGTACAAGTCTACTCATCCGAATGTGGCATCATTCACAATATAAATTATATTGAAGTCAAAGCAGCTGTTAAATTTGGCTATAGATGTTAAATGGAACCCTTGATTAAGAGAAATGTTTCTTACTCATAATAGATAATTATTCACTTGGTACAACAGGAGGACATGGAGAGACCCTTTGCATCAGGGAAGCTAAATGTGTGTAACATCTACTTATATTCCACCGGTATTGGTATGAGCTGATTAGCTCTCATAATGTATCTGCTCTCAGTAAGATTAAAGAACTGATGTTGTGGCTTTCTTATGGGGAATTTCTAGTAGAACAATTGACTCTGAGCTAAAGATATATGTGGAACAATGCGTGACACAACGCGTGACGGACAAAATGAATGAAACAAAACTAGTCGAAGTATTGGAATGACATACCTCAGCAATGCATTTCTTCAAAGTATTAGTGGAGCCTTCTACCTCGTAGCAGTAATAAACACTCAATGGATTTTGCTCGTATCCCACGCTAGGAGGAATTGTCAACAGGAAACTGCAAGGATGCCCATCAAGTTAAACAAACATGACCACAACATTACGCGTTTCAAAAAGCCAAGGAAGTCATCAAGTTAAACAAACATGACCACAACACGACATATTTCAAAAAGCAGGGGAAAGAAGGAGGAGGAGGAGGAGGAGAGGAATACAAATTTAAACATACTGAATGACATAATGCTAAAAAAAGGAAGTGAGGGCTTCCTTTCAAAATTGGAATAGTATTTGTTTCAGAGTTCTAATATAATTTACGAAGTAAGAATGGAAACATATAATGATGAGTATAAACAAATTGAAATTCTACACAAACATATATGATTTGATACTTTACCAAACTATGCCTTTTATCCTAATCAATTAAAGTCGGCTACAGAATCTTTTTACGCCATTCTGCTCTGTTAAAAATCATATTTTCAGTTAGTTTTAATAAATTCATATCTTTTCTTAATGCAGCATCTCATGTGAATTTAAGTCTACTCCTCCCCCTAGTGTTTTCATTACTCATAATCTTGTCGCTTTTTCTTACTACTAAACCAACCGGTATGCATTGTATGTGTCAAAACCACCTTAATCTATTATTTCTCAACTTGTCCTCAATTGGTGTGACCCCTACCATTGCACGAATTTTTTCATTCTTAATTTTATATTTTTTAATCTTACCACGCATCTAACTTAACATTCTTATTTCTGCAACACTTATTTTATTTATGTGATATTTCTTAATAGCTCAATATTCTATTCCATGTAAAATCACTAGTCTAATAGTTGTCCTATAAAATTTTTCTTTTAATCTTATAGGTATCCGTAGATCACATAAAACTCCGAAAGCACTCCTCCACTTGAATCAGCCAACTTTGATTCTATGAGTTCCATCATTTGCAACCTCTCCATTTTTAAGTAATTCAATAGACACTATAGAAAAATTTTAAGGACCCAATTCAAATTGACTAGGTATCAAGTTTTTAAGAAGAATGTTAATGTCCTATCATATGACAATGTGCATTTGGGTGTTAGTAAAAAAGAAAAGCAAATTTGCATACGGTATTAGATCGTATCACGAGTAAAACTTGTTAATCGTAAAACAAAAAACTAAAAGTACAATTATGAAATTGAAAAATGTTTGTGTAGTTTTACGCAATTGTTTTAAGTACAAAATCCCTGATAATTTCAAAATTGCCTTACAGCCCAAGAAATCAATCAAGATCAACATATTGTTGTTCATATCATCCACATTTAATATTGCAACTAGCTTTTTGGATGGAGAAATCTCTCGCCTGCTAGTTCCATCCTGACTCATAACATCCAATGCATTATTTTCTTTTAATTCTACAACCAGCCTAAGGCTTATATGCAATGATTAGATGGTTTCAAGCTACAACTAATGACCACCAAAGCAACAAAGAAATTAAACCAAATTTAACTAACCACTTCAGAATCGACCCAATTTCTTCTGGAGTGGATTATCATAACCTCCAGGCATCCATGAGAACAGTCACAAATACAATCTAAAAAGTTAACATTCAAAACCTATATATATACCGGTAAGAAGATAAGATATACCTATGTGGGTGTAATCATAACAAACTCTATTCAAAGCCTTACTCAATTCAATGCCTTTAATAATATCTTTCACCATTTACTTTTGGCTTGTATGTTTGAAAAGAAGTGTGAGGGTGCATCTCCCACCCACATATATTGGGTAAGAATATGAAAGTTAGTCCTCTCAATTTTGTGTCTTATAGTCTCATCATACTGGGGAAATAAGGCATGCGACCTGATGAGAAGGCATAGTAGAGCTACATTAAGTCAACACCTAACATAGCACATCACTCAAGACATCTCGTCTATACCCAGACTTCCTAGACTACACCAAATCAAGCATTCTTAACTCATTGTGAGTTACAACTCAAAGCAATGCTTGAATGCAATTGGCATTCATGTACTTATGATTATATAGCATGGAAAACATGCTAAAGTAGTGACTTTAAATCCTTACTTCATCATAGTGTTTACAAAGGTAATTTTTTTTTTAGTTTAATCATTGACCTATACTCGAATTTTGTCTAAATCGTTATATATTAGCTAGTACAAAACGATACTGACAACATTGCTCTTAACTACAAACCAATAAACATGTCCTAGATTACTCTGATAACGACTAACCAAAAAAATTGTGAAGCATAAGTTCGGTCGAGTACACAACATAGCATACATCAGACATCCAATTGCACTCGCATATGGTACCTTTACAATTTCTTTCTTTACTTCAGCACTCTTAGGAACATAATCAAGGCTTATTGTTTATCCCTTCTCCATTGGAATGTCAACAAATTTGGACTTGTGCATGCGAAATTGTTCCAATAGCTTCCTGCATTAAGTTTATTTAAGCAAACCAAGAAGTCATTTACAGTGATTCCTCGTGCTCTTAACTCTGAGCAGATAATTTGCCTTATTCATGTCCTTTGTCTCAAAATCATAGGACAACCTCAATTTTTTGCTGAAAATCATCTCTATATCATTCTTAACTGTCATATGTCATCAATTTATAACAACAAAATCAGAAAACCCATCCCCGATATTTTGATATACGATCAGTGGTGTTCCTCCATCATATTGAAACCAAACGAGACAATAGCTTAATAAAATCTAAAATACCATTGTCTAGGCTACTGTTTTAGGCCGTAAATGGCACATTTGAGATGACATGCTTTTGCTCTCGTCCCTTAACAACAAACCCTACAAGTTGGTCTATATAGATCTTCTTGCCTAGTTCTCCACTGAGAAATGCAGTGTTCACATTTATTTGAAAAGGTTCTGATTATAAATGTGCAAAAAGAGCTACAATGAGGCGAATAAAGGAAAATCTCACCACTGGGGAGGATGTCTCTTTATAGTTTATCTCTACTTTTGGATATAACCATTCGCCACAAGACAGCCTTCGCCACAAGACGGGCCTTATACTTGTTGATCGATCCATCTTCCTTGAGTTTAATTTTTCAAGATTTCCTTGCTTCCAGCAGTCTGCCATTTAGGCAAAAGATCAACCAACTTCATGACTTGTTTCCCCTCGATGGAAATCATCTCATCGTTCACAGCAGTTAGCCATCCAGCAAAATTAAACAAATTTAATTCTTCCTAATGACAAGCATGGTCATCAAGCTCATCAAGGTCTAACAGAGCATACATTAAAGATTTCCCATCAATCTCAAAACGATAAAATTTACTCCATGAATACTTCTAAGCAATTAAAACCCTTCAAATTCTACTTCTGATGGTATGCCCCCAATTGATGGTACACAATCACTAGGAGGCAAGTCTCTCTCCCTATTTTTGGTGATTACTGATAAGTTTCTACTTTCCCACCCTTGATGAAAGATGGTACAACTCCCTCAAGTTTTTGCAACTCACTGATTTCAAGATCTTACTTACTTCACCAACACTGCAAATACAAAATATCCTTTCGATTTAGAGTGTTGTACACAAAATATAGTTCTAGTAAACTCTCTTCTTGGACGGGTTATTGTTTAATGCAGGCGTGGAGACATGTAATCAGGCAATGCGGATCTTCCCATGTGCTAATTTCTACAAGGCATACAAGGTAAACGCTCTATTTTACTTATTTTCCAACAATATCCAAATCCCACTCTTGCTTTTGTGCTGCAATGTACTTCAAGCGTTTAAATTTGAACACTTAAATGAACAATCTATACTATCTATACTATCTATACTATTATCTAAAGGAAACACCTCATTTTGAAGTCCCGTCACACTTTTTAACTTTCAATAATATCTGAAACAGAACATATTTTTACTGAAAAACACAATTTCTCATACTTTTAATTGCTTGGGTAAAATAGAAAATCTAAGCTGGTCAACCTACCTCAGCATTAGCCACTTTTCCTATTTTCTCTCCGTGAACATCAATAATTATGCACGCTATGTATGCAACTCCTTCTGGTTACAAGAAAAAAAACTAGCTGAAAGAAGAGTAATTTGACTTAATATTACAAAGTTCAAAGCCAAAGGAACTGCCCATATAAAGCGGAACTGCGTAATTTACATAGAAACGAGAATGAAGCAATTACTTACACTGGACCGTCGGTTCCAGCGACGGAGCGACACTCGTCAGCGGAGAGGTGGTCCGGGGGAGGGTGGGCGGCGTGGTCAAGGTCAATGAGGGCATAGCGGACGGAGTAGCGGAAAGAATGGTGGACGGGACGGCGGCGTTCGTGCCAGACCGTCCCTTGGTAAAGGTGGGCCGCCGGTTCTGCTCCGTCACGGCGGCGGAGGAGGGAGCGGAAGGGGAGAAGGAGAGAGAGAATGAGGGACGTGAGGAAGGTGGAGAGGATGGAGCACAAAAGATAGAGTGCCTCCATTTCGCTGCGTTCCCTCGCTCTGAGAGTTCGGAAGACGCTACTAAAAACGGAGAAGTTCTAATGGTTTTTCTGGGACTCTACCCACGTTTGCCAACAGGTTTAAAGTCGGTATTTTATTTTATTTTTTTTAAATTCAACTCAAAAGTTTTTAATTTTTTTTTCTTTTTATTTAGTTTTTTTTATGTTTTTTAAAGATATTATAACTTTTAATTCTATATATTTATTTTTTATAAAAATTATATTGTTAAAATTTATTCGTCAAAATTTATCACACAAGATCTAAATTAAATAAGGTAAATTACACATTTTCGCCTGAAATTTAAACTTATTTTAAAAAAAATTTCTAAAATTACTTAAATAAAACTACAATCCATTTTGATTTCCTTTTGAAACTACAATACTATCTCCATAAAAAAGTGATTGATTATAAACACCTTTAAACGAATTAGACTTATTCCTTTCACGAAAGTATACTTTATTCATCAATTCTTCGTTAAAATGGTTGACCGCATCTAAAAGAAAATTGCCTGTAGTTGAAAAGATTGTCGAGAAAAATAAAGAAAGAAAGAGAAAGAAAATGTTGTTAAGGAGATTGTTAATATGGGATTCAATTCTTCGTCAATTGAAATTAGTTTTTTTAATTATGAAATATATTATTTTTTTAGTAGTAATTATTAATTTATGTTAGCTAATATTTTGAAGGTAAACAATAAGAATGTTGCAAATGCGCAAAGTATGGCCTCTAATATAGAATTCAATTTTTCGTCAATTCAGGTTTTTTTTTTTTTAATTATGAAATATATTGTATTTTTTAGTAATAATTATTAACTTATGTTAGCCAATATTATGATCTTTAATATGGGATTCAATGTATTTGGAACACTAGAAAGATCTAATTTTTAGGTAAGAATATACTTTTGTACCCATTACAAGGATATTGAAATAATTATTTATGCATTTTATCTTTTATAATGTAGAAATTTGAAATGAATCAATTGTGGTCACACAATTTAAATATGAAATATCCAGGAATTTATACAAATATGCTCTTAGGAGGAAGCTGTTGGAATCTGTGAATTTCATTGGCCATTGAAATCTAGATTTCAATAGCTGGATCAATTACAATTGAATTGGTCATTCAATTGTAATTGAAACCTGGAAACCAACAGCCATGAGTGCTATTGATTTTCAGGAAAAAACCCTCCATAATGAAAGGGCATGTACATTCTTCTCTCAGAGAAAGAGGAAGAGACAGAGTCTCAGAAGAGGAAGAGGAAG
>JAOTRH010177156.1:0-12148 GCA_034768845.1 Heliamphora exappendiculata | reverse complement strand
ATCATCCCATTGGTCGATGTTGTTATCCATCTAGTAAAACAAATAAAAATCAAGATTTAACAACAAATAAAAATACATAAATAAAAAAAACAAACAACTCCATTAAATTGTAAGTCCTATTGTCTTTAATACTATTGAGTAATAGCATAAATAATAAACTCCAATGGATATGAAAAAAGTTTTGAAACACCAAAAATTTTCTTGTTTTTTCCTCATTGTACTGGTCAGTAAAATAATACCTAAGAATTTTCATAAGCTTATAAATATATAATCTCTCCCCAAAACCATTTTTGTATGTGATTGGGCCTTCATATGTGATTAGAGCTGATGCAGAAAATTAGCCCTTCCAAATGCCAATTTTTTAAAAGAAATAAAAGAAATAAAAGTAAACAAAACCTGAAAATAACAAAACCTGAAAGCTAAACATAAAAGAAGACCAGAGAGAGATAGAGATAGAGATAGAGATAGAGATAGAGATAGAGACCAGAAAATTAGCTTGTGAATTCAATTTCCAACTTGAGAATTCAAGTAGGAAAATGCTTGAGAATTCAATTAGGGAAAATGCCTGAGAATCAAGTAGGGAACAAATGGAACAGAGAATGGATTGCGGCAAAGAATTCAATTTCATATCAAGTAGGGAAAAAGCCTGAGAATTCAATTTTCAGCTCACCTTCTTTGTCACGTTTGGAACTCGTCGGAATAGCGTCGCCGACGGCACTGATGATCGAACACCAAAATCAATTTCGTTTCTGCTGCTGCTCCTTCGTCAAAGCTAGAAGAAATGGAACTGAGAATGGATTAGGGTCTCAGTGGCTGAATATAAATGAGGGTATATCAGTAATTTTTTATTTTAACTTAATCCCTGGCTTCCCAATCTCAGAGACCACTGCCAGACTAAATTATCCCATATTTTGGGATACCATATCCGGCCGGATATGTAATCTGGAGGAATTTTTATGTAAACAAACATGGTATTATACCATACTATGGACTATTAGTCCAATCCGGCCTTCATATCCGTCGAAACAAACGAGCCCTTAGGGTCTTTTTTATATATTAAGGGATTGTGGATGGTATTATGTATTCAATGGGAAATTTAGTTTATGTTTAGTTAGAGTGGAATAAAGAATAAGATAAGAATTGCAGAGTTTTTTTTTATCATTAGATAAGTAGAGAAGATAATCCGAAGTTTGGTACCAATAGTAGCAAGGGACCCTAGTATTGTTAATAATATGATTGAGAGATTGCTAATCTCTTATTTATAAGAATGTTAGTCCAAGTTCCGCAATAAAAACGTATGACTTAGAATACCAAGTGGAGAAATTTTTTTTTGGTGGATCAGTCTTGTCTAATAGTCTAATTTCTCCGCTCCTAATCTCTCAAAACAAACAAGGTAGTTTCTTTCTCTCCATTTCTTCGAGTTTCTTGATACGAAGTAACTACAAAATGATAGGGACTTAAGGAAGCCTAGGTTTTGTGGCGATTTTTAATTTATTGCAAATAAAAATATTAAATTAAAAATTTTAAAGAAAAAGAAAATTCTTTTTGAAGCGGTTAGAAAATTTTAAGGTGAAACCGAATTAATTACAAAAAATGGAGTAGTGGATTAATGTGATTTTCAAATTATACTTGAAATTTTTTTAAATAAAGTTAGTCACTAAAAGTAACTCAAAATTTTAAAATAAAATTAGTTATAGAAAGAAAGTGAATTTTGAGTAAGAATAAAGTCCATATAGCTTCAATTTTTAGGGAACCAAGTGTACTAAAGATGTTAATATAATAGTATAGTAGTATAGATGTTAATTCATTCCACTTATTTTGAGGCTTTGAAGCATCTATATTGAGTTTGGCTCAATTTTCAAAGAATTGGATAGGCTTCGACTTCTTCATTTCAAACCACTTGTGTTGTAAAATTCGTCAAGTAGATAATTCATGTTTAAAATCAAGTTGATCGAAAATCGTTAACTACAAAATCAGATCACATTAATTCTAGAAAACTGGATAGGTTGCTTTCAAAATCATATTTGTCGACAATTATTTTAGGATCAATGATTATGTGCTATTGATTTCCAATCAACTTGATTTGTTTACATGAATGATTCACGGATTCTACAACATGAGCAGTTTTCATTATTGAATGAATTAGCGCGAGCCCTATAATAAAGGATTGGGGCCTCTCCATTTCTTTGAAATTTGGAGGGGAGCCAGACTCTATATTATACTTCAAAGCATGCCGAAACAGAATTTATCCTGGCTGTCTGCACAATCTTTTCTTTTTTTCCCTTTTTGTTGCGATTGTAGTTGCCATGAGTGCATCAAGGGTGCTAAATCTTCTATATGGAACATGAGTTAAATGGGGTATTATTTGTTTTACCCATAAATTTCTTCGGCTTACAATATGCACCCAAATTTAGCCTTCTCCATCGTACAATGTTGGCTGCAATTTTGGGAGGATATGCCTCTTGATTCTTCTATCTGCGCCTATTTTCTACACAAACAAAAGGTCTTAATGGAAAGCCCACACACCAATGAACAAAGCATTCTAATTAGTAATTTCCAATATACTGTCACTTTACACATCAATCTGGATAAGATTCCCACATGGCAACTTAGCCTATTAAGCACTTTCTGTCTTAAGCTTACTTGTTTGGGGTTGGTGCAACGATAACGCCCATGTGTATCAAACTATAAATATGTCATAAAAACATGAAAGAGTGAGGGAAATTAATAAGTTTGTTAGGACAGTTATATTGTCTCAAAGTTGGATTTAAACTTTGTATGGGAAATGTAATTTCTTTTGCAGCTCTCTCAGTTCATCCAGATCCATTTCATAGTATTTTAAACTTAACATGATCATTGAAAATTTTGCTGTGTATGCCCATGCTTTTCCAACAAAGAGGTGTTAGAGTTCTTTTTGAGTGTGGGCACAGCATGTGGATTTGAGTGGAACATGCATTAATGAGGTTCAGTAGTTGTGGAAGGCCTTCTGAAAGAAACTCTGTAACATTGGCCATTTTGTTTGAGAAAAAAATTGGTTGTTTAAAGGGAAAGAAGAGTGCAGTTTGTGACTTTTTGCATTGGAAAGCTTATGCATTTAGTTTAGGAAAATGGTGCAAATGAAGATCACCTCGCCAACCTAGACGTAGAACAAAATGAAGATCTTGTGTTATGGAACTCGCCACCAGAGTCATTTGGTGACCTCCTCTGGGAGGATGCTGCTGGAACGGCAGTCCTTAAGGACTAGCCCATGTTGTTTGCTTTCTTTTCTTTTAGTTCGTGTTTCCATTTCCGAAGTACCAAAAAAAAAACAAAAAAAGAAAGAAAAGAAAATGGTGCAAATACAAACATTTAAATACTAGAATGCACAGCAGCTCAATTGTCTGTCATCATGCACATTCCTTTCGACGCCTGTCGTTCCATTTATAATTTTTGGGTGTATAAATTTTATATAGGAAATGTATAGATTTTTTTTCTCCAAAATTTGTATAACTAGTGCCAAGGCGAACTATGTGACAGGCACAAAAGCTTCTGGATGACATCCTAGAGAAGACCATAGAAATAGTGAGAGATCCTATTAATATACATAATGACGATCCCGTGATTAATGAAAGTGGAGTTCGACTGTTTAAGCATGCTCCCCCAGGGATAGTGTTTGATCACATAGGTAACTCATCAAACATTATGCTTTATTGTCTTTACTTTATATCACAAGTCTGGTGGTTAGATCATAATAATGTTGTAACTGGTTCCACTTGTAAAGCCTATCTAGGTAAATTTACTTTATCTACTTGATTATTAAATGGCAACACCTCATTGGTGTGAAGTGTGAACAAAAATTGAAGCCGACAAACATTTGTCATATTTCAAAATTATCCCTGAGCAAATTTAATTTACGCAATTCTTTTAATATTAAATTCCTTAACTATTAGGGCAAGAAAGGACAAAAAAACCACTCCTCCATGTTTTTAGTTCCTAAACTACTACTTCACATTTTAGTTCCCAACACCCGTCAACCTAACTAATAGCAGTTTTTCATGTGTTTTTAGATGCAACGGGACCTATCAAATGTCTTCGGCCTGTAAAGTATTGTGTGAGCTTACTAGTCATATTCATGTTGTAAATGTCCTGCTAATTGTATTAAACTGAATCTGATGAAGCATATGAACGAACCAGTTGATAGTCCTTTGGTGTGAACTTTGTGGGACAGTACTATGCCCTGTATTTCCACATGTTATTTAAGTAGTAAAACTTATATGTATGTTAACAGATGAACTTCAGCGACCAACAAAAAAACCAAGAATTCTTCCTGGTAAAGAGATTAATGAGAACTCAAAAAAGGTTTTCCTTCTCATCTTACTTTTCTTCATTCCTTAATGTTGATTCTCGCTTATTCCAATTGTATCATTCTTAATTTCATTTGAATTTTATTGATATGACAATGCTTTGCAGTTCAGATGGCAACTCCAGTCTGTGGCTATTGATGGGATGGATATAATCGCTGCAGCAAGAGATTTACACCAGAAAGCGTTGTCTAAACTAGAAGCTAAAGCTGCAGCAGAAGAAGCAGCTTCCAAAAGAGAGGAAGAAAGAGTGGCACTACTGAAAAAAATAAGGGGGGAGAGATGGCTACCTTCAAGTACAAGAGATATGCGGGTAAAATCTCAAGGTTTTTAATTATACTTGACTGGCACTTGATCTTCTTCTGGTTGTATCTCATCCCATTATTCTTTCCAGGTCAGTCTAGGTTTAACTTCCAGATTGAATATGTCCCTAATTGTTAGTCACGGCTATCTGGTCCTTGATTGTCCAATTTTTTCGACCAACAAAATTCTGCGCTGAGCAAAATTTTGATCTTGTCATTCTATCCACTCTTGTCTCATTTTATTATTATTATTATTTTCTGTTGGGGGAGGGAAGGGGAGGGGAGCAATTAATTCGAATCTAAATTTGGAAGCAATACTGCACAGCTTCATGTGATAGATACTTTTTTTTTTGTAACCATTAACATGAGACATGAGATGTCGTAAAAACACGACACTTTCATAAGCATTATAATCAGTTTCCATCGCGACGGTGAAGATTTATGGGCTTACTATCCTAGGTGGGGACAAGTTGATGGGATCCCCCCTTTTTTTCATCACTCAGAAACGTGTCCTTAAAAAAATGCTAGAAGATGATGGAACTTGGAGTGCTTGAGATGCAGACCAGCAAATGATTCGCATAATCGCATGGAGTTCAGGGTGGATTGGATAGTTTTAGCTTCAACTCTCTGGCTTCTTTTTTTGGGGGTGGGGGGAGGGTGTGCCTATCATTTAGTGCACAATCCATTAGAATGGATGCTGCCATTGTCTTATTTTGAATTAGGAAATTGTCATTCCCTCAAGTTTAATTGCTGCGTTTAGTGTCCTTTATATCCAATTATTTGTGGCATCCACTCGCAGTAATGCTCAGTGTTGGAAGTGTTCTTTGAATCCCCGGGTGTCCCACCGAGAGGGAGGTTGTGAATTGTGAGATGAAGCATTAGGCTATGAAAGCTTTTCTTCTTCGTCTTCCTCTTCCTATCTTTTTATACTTAGTATTCTCATTCTCCATGGATTCTGTTATACAAAAAGGAGAAACAAGAGGAGGGTAATAGAATAAAAGAGACTTTATTTCATCGTCATTATTCACATTCAGTGGATACTTGTACATACACTCCGATCGCATACTTGAGCAGTACAAAGCCTGTCTAGTAACTAAAGGTTTCACCTAGGGGTGTGATATTTAGTATTCGGATTCATTTGCTCTTGTGGCAAAGATCATAATATTGACCAAAGTGAGTGAGATAAGAGGAGTAAAAGAAGAATACGTGGAAAGGCCCGAGACGTGTGAACTATGGACGGTGGTGTGTGCATTATTACATTAACATTCCTCTCGAACTAAGTAGACACAATTTGAGTTTGCTTCAAAACGTATTGGCAAATTGGTTTTAGTAATGATGCTTGTAGAGATAATTCGACGTTGGAAGGTTGGGGCAATAGAGTGTAGAGTCATGAGTTTTAGGTGAGACCTGCACAACAACACTTGACATCCGAGTTAATTTTTCAATTATGGTAGACCTTTTTAGGCAAAACAAAGTAGACGAGATGGGTTTTCTCCTACCGTGATAGTGTAAAATGCACGAGAATCGGAACATAACTTCTCTCAGTTGGAAATTGCAAAATGCACTAGAGAATAACAAACTAGACTAGGTGAAGAAAAAGAGTACAAAATACACTAGAAAAAATAAAGTGCATTTAAATGCACTTAATAAAGTTTGTTAGGACTCTAATAGAGGATGGATTTTATAAAAAAATATTTGTTCCTATCGAGAAACACGATCAATTTTTGGGTGTGAAGGGGCATATGAAATGCCAAACAGCAAGGAGGCCAGGGAGAGGGAGAGAGATTGATGCAGTTGCAAAAAGGTCCAAGGCTACAATTGTTACACGCATTTGGATAGAACTCAATCTAAAAAATTAACTATTGGAGTGAGGGTGCTTTCACGTTTATATACTATATGTTACTTTTTGTATTCAGACGATGTGGAATTTTGTTTCATACCTTTTTCCACACGTAGTGTGCTCACTCGACAGTATTTACCTCGTGCAACCCAGATACAAACACCCTATCCATACTTGGTATTTTAGCTTTGATACCATATTACACATTCTTGTGTAGAACTCAATTCAAAAAATTAGTTCTTGATGTTGGGGTACTCTCACACTAAATTTGTCGTCTTGGTATTGGTAATCTTGCGTTTGTATCGTAAGACTCGGACTAATAGTCCGATGAATGATGAATTGTTAATTCTTCATTCGTAGTATTAATAATACTAGGTTTTAAATTATCTTCCTTTTCTTGTTCGGAGGTCTGATTGGGAGTATGTTGCTGTGTCATTTTGGGAGGTTTACTTGCTGTTGGCCTTGTTTGTTTTTCTTTTTGGTTGCCTTGTTCTCTCTTGGCCTCGTATTAGAATAATCCCTCATATGTGGCATAAAAAATGGGTAAAAGTTGTTCCAATTCTTCTTCTCAAATCATCAACCAAACATGGATAAATAGTCCACTTTAAATTTAAATAGTACGTTTTATCAAACAAAAAATGTATTTGTTTATAAATTTATTAATGCCCGTTCAAGTTAAACTTTTGCATAAATGATAGTTTTTCTACTAAATTTATATAATCTTTAAATAATAGTTATAGGCTTATTCTAATCCTACAAAATAATTTCCTGACGGGGTCTTGTTCGAATAGCATAGGTAAGCTTTGCCCCACCCCAAACCCTATCCAAAAGGCATATATGCAAGTTGAACCATGAT
This sequence comes from Heliamphora exappendiculata, assembly GCA_034768845.1. Lineage (NCBI taxonomy): Eukaryota > Viridiplantae > Streptophyta > Magnoliopsida > Ericales > Sarraceniaceae > Heliamphora > Heliamphora exappendiculata. The sequence continues at coordinate 4,810 of JAOTRH010177156.1, read as the reverse complement.
GAATAATGGCGTGGGCCAACATAGACGAGATTTGAGTGCTCAGTGGACGTCATTCCTTGTCAGTGTTCCTGTTCCTTCATTTTCTTTTTTTTTTTACCCCTTTCCTCTAGCATTTAGAAGTGGTTTTCAGGACCTGGAATTGTTTTTTCTGCTTATGCGGAAGTGGTTTGTTGGTCTCTGATTTTTGAGCTTGAGCTTTGAACTTCGAGGTGAGATGGCAATCTTCTTGGCAGCGATAGTGGAGGGGTTGGGTCTGTGCGTGCCGATGTTTTGGTGGTGGCAGGAGCGGCGGTTTGATGCCATTTTAGATGCCGTGAGCTCGGCTGCGACAGCTATGACCATGGCTCTTGCCTTCTGCTTTCTGTCCATTCACCACAGATACATACCTGCACAATTCACGGTACCTTTCCTTTGATTCACATCTTTATTTTTTTTTAAAAACTGGACAGTTTGTGCACACCTCTATTAATTTTGATTTTAATGGCTGAGCAAACCTTTCGTGTTCACGAGGAGATTCAAACTGGTTAAACTGCAAACCCAAAGCCAAACCAGTTCAGCATTGATTCACATCTTATTTGTACACACTCTCTCTCTCTCTCTCTCTCAACACTGGTGTTTAATGGCCGGGCGAACAGAGATCCCGAGGAAATACGAACTGGTTAAACCGCAAACCCAATGGCTAAACCAGTTCAGCGTTGATTCACATCTTTATTTCTACTCTTTCTCTTTCTCTCTCTCTCTCAACAATGGTGTTTAAGATTCTCAAATACTAATGTCTTTTGCATCAACAGAGCAAGATATTTTAGAATTGCATTTCTTCCTTTCTTTTCTTTTGGAGGATGAATTTGAAAAGCTGTAAGGTCTCAGCACACTGATAAGTGCAGGCAGTCATATCCTTTGGGTGTGTTTGCTTTGAGATATGACGTGGGATTGGATATAAAATTCTGTAGGCCTATAATTCCGTTGTTTGGCTGACTGATAAAAGTTGGATATGGAATTCAAGAATAGTGTCATATACTTGGATTAGGGCTAGATTGGTAACTAACTTACAAGTTAAATTTTTTTTTTTTTGCATTTTTAGTCACAAAATTAAATTAGTAGGTTATTTGATAATTTAATTTTAAGCTAATTTTTTTTGAAATTAATTATTTGGATAAAAAGTTAATTTTTTTTTATTTTTTGTTTAAAATGGATAATTTTACTGTTCTATATATTTGATATTAACAATTATATGTAGTTAGTAGTTATAGTAAATAAGTTAGGAATAAAAAGTTAATTTTTTTATTTTTTGTTCGAAGTGGATAATTTTACTTTTTATATATTTGATATTAACAATTATATGTAGTTGGTAGTTATAGTAAATAAATTATGAATAAGTAGTATTATTATTATTTTAAAAACGGTAAGAGTTTGAATAGAATATTTTGAGAATTTGTATTTTTGTTTAATTTTTTAACTTTTTTGACAAACAGGCAACGTTAATTTTTTTGACGTTTTTAACTAAAAAATTAAGAAGCTAAACTTGCGAATCAGGGCTTAAATACCACTCTACTATAGCAGGGCTGGTATTCGATGTCTCCCTTGTCTATAGAGCATTTTGCCCCTCACTTGCGTATTCGGGAAAGAGTGTTGCCTATTTTTCCCTCTCATCATTGCTCGAAACAAGCACTGGAATTCCGACCCAGCCGATGTCCCTAATGCCAGAGTTTAAAGACAAGTGAAAGGATCTATACGTTGGGTTTCATGTCCTATTTTCAAAAACAATGTTACAGTTATATTGAACGAAATTAATGTCCAAATGTATATTTGAACGTATTTTATCTTATGGCAATGTTTCTTGTGGCGAACAGATTAGTTTTAATATACTAATATACTAGAATTACTTTCATTAATCATGTTTTAAAATAGTCGGCACTATTTATGAAAAAAGTTATTAATTTTCTGTTTAATTTTTTATAAAATTTATATTCAATATTAATCTTGGTTAATAAATCTCAATGAATAGATTTTGAACATACTATATTTTTTTGGTTAAAAAAATAGATGTATATGTTGAAAATCATGAAATTTAAAATAAACCAAATAATTAGTTCCCACACCATAGGATGTTAGGGTTTTATTTGATAATTTGTGTAAATTGAGCAGAATTAATTGATGTGGAATTTAGAATGATGTGAAATTAATTTTTTGTATTTGATTTGGATAAAATAATATAATAAATTACACAAACTCATGTTTATTTTAGATGAGATTGAATAATATGAGATAAGATTATATTTGTTCATTTTTAAGATTACCCTTGTAGAAAAAAATTAATAAATTTGTTTTTTATTTTTTTAAAATAAGCTAATAAGTTAAAAACTTTAAAACTAATAAATACGTTTTTTATTTTTTTAAATAAGCTAATAAGTTTTTTTTTATAAAAAAAACTAAGTTAAAAAATAGTGGTGGTGAGAAAAATGTTAATGTAGCCAGAAGATCTAAATAGAAGAAGAAGAAGAAAGGATCTAAAAATGTAAAAGAGAATTTGTGGATAATTTGGTCATTTTAGGCTCAATCCATTGGGGTGCATTACTAGTTACTACCTTCCTCAAAGGGTTTTGTAATTCACCTGTTTTGGTGGATTATTACTCTGATGGAATAATTATTCTTATTGATTTTATAAAAAAACAAACACAACAATTGTGGGCCCACATCTTTATTAGCGTAGATCATGCTTGAAAACTACCATCAAACATGTCTTAGTGCATTATTATCCACTTAAATGAAATGTAATAATGTTTGATCTTTAATTAAATTAGAAAAATAAAACTAAATTTATTTAAAAAAATCATCATAAGATTGATCTTTAAATAACTATTGAAAATGAAATTCATCTCCAATTAAATCTTTTTTTTTTAATACTATTTGATACCTTATGAGTTTATATGCAATGCATGAACTAATTTCTTTTCATACGTCTATCACTTTATTTCTACTTTTTTTTATTAATACTGTCTATAATAGTGGATGAATCAAAAACTTTTAATTGAAATTATTCTTTCAACTAGGTATTTTTGCATCTTCTTATCTTGCAAAAATTGAAACTTAATTAATTGCTTTATAAGTATAGATATAAAACTAATATATTTTATTTAGGCTCCATTTATTTTATTGTAAAATAATTTTGGATAAAATATTTTACTTAATTTTCATTGTTTGACTGACCTATGTAAAATATATTTTTTAGTAAAATATTTTACATTATTAAACCAAATTTGACTTACAAAAAATTAACTCGTAAGTTAATTTTGAAATACACTTTCGAAATCTTCACCAAATTCTTTCCGTCTTTGATCATTCTCATAGCAAATAAAAATAATAGAATGAGAAGTAGATTATTCTCACATGAATCTTTTCGAATTTTTTATTCGAATTTTTTTTGCATTTGGTCACTCTTATATCTTATTTTTATTTTTCAAATTTTAATCAAATATCAAAAAATACAAGTAAAAATAATAATTTTTACAAAATTATTTTACATGTAAATATTTTTTATGATAAAATATTTTACGTCGAAACAAACGAAGTATTAGTTCCTTGGCTATTATAATTAAGCTGCTTTAACTATAATTTTATAGCTCTATTTATTAGTATGAGCAATACAATTTATTATTTATAATTTATATTATATTTAGTTAAAGTAAAATAAATAATGAAATAAAAGTTTGACTAGTTATTTTGATAATTAGACAAGAATAAAAGATAATGCGCATTTGACTGTTAATTGCATTCTATTTTCGTTAACTCACTGATTATCAAAATTACCGAGTTGAATTGAGAGATATTTTTTTGCGATTTTAACTTGCGATTTATGCACTTTAGTAAGTTGAAAAATTGAAAAATATTGAGATTACTTTTTAAAAATGTATTTATAAAAATTAAAATTAACCTAGTTACAATTTTTTTTTAAAAAACTTATATTTAACATGTCAAGTAAAAAACTAATTAAAAATAATAGTAGTCATTTAATAATAATAACATAATTAAATATATTTAATAATAATATTTATATTGCATACTTATTGAAAATAACATTTGTAACATATAAAATACTAATTAAAATCATAATTATTTTAATTTGTTCCTTATAAATTAATAGGAAACTTATATAAATATAATGTGTATATGATGTTGAGTTTTGTCGCATGTAATAAAAAAATATAAATTGTAATTAATTTGATTTTTTTTATTTTTTCATTTAACTCACTTAATTCAATTCACTATAAATCGCATGAATTGCGTTGAATTGACAAATCACAGCGGATTAATGAATTATTTGAATACACCATCCAAAAGCACTCAAAATTTGGATCCAATTCTTAATATTAAGGATTGAGAAATACCCATTCGAAAAGAATCTTTTTGCCTCACTCCAAATTCCTGATCTCTTGCAACACGTGATTAAAGAGAATCGAATCATTACAAGCTTTTTATTCCCAAGAAAATGCCTATTCCTAAGGTCCATTTTTTTTTTCTTTTTTCTTTTTTAAAGTTTTTGATTTTTTAACTTTTTTTATATAAAAAAATAGATGTGAATTTTAAGTTTAAAAAAATCTTCAAAAAATGTTAAACCAAAGAGGCATACGGAAGATATGCAATTCCACTTGTCTAGTTACCCTTAGAGGCTTGTTTCAAATAAACGGATGAATATAAAATAGAGAAATTTAAGTAAAAGTTTATTATTAACTGATAATAGAGTTTTAATCATATAATTTTTTTTTACAAATTTAGTCTTATACAATAAATAACTGATAAAAATGCTATCAAT
>JAOTRH010177145.1:0-12148 GCA_034768845.1 Heliamphora exappendiculata | reverse complement strand
GTCGTAGTTGAAGATTAGATCTACAAGAGGTATTATTCTAAATTAACTTTGGTTGCACGGGTTTTATTTTGATCGTTCTTCATCAAAATTTTTATTTGGAGCCCGTTTCGGCATTTGCCCATTCAGTTAATTTTTTACCGATAATCGTTTTTCAAAAATAATAATCTTGACAGTTTTGCCTCCAACAATAATTACTCCTCAGATCCCTACTATAACCCTATAAATATGCGGGCAGACTGAACAAAATTCATAAATTGTCTTCAAAACTAAAGCTGACCAGGTTCTGTCGGTATGAGTTAACCAAGGATCGTAGTCTACACTACGTTCGAAAATCGCATATGAAAATATAGTAGAAGGTCTGAACAAAGTTTCAACTCGAAATCAAAAATTCGTAGTTAGACAATTGACCTAAAAGATATTCATATAAATTAACTGTGGTGGCATGGATTTTAATTTTGATCATTCGACATTAAATTTTTTTTATCAATAGTCTATTTCGGCGATTGCCCGTCTAGTTTTTTTATCAAAAAATCTTTTACAAAAATAATGATTTTGGTAGATTGCCTCCAACAATTGGTATTAGGGCTGTTTTATTTTTATCCATGTTTGATTGAATGATTTAGATGATGATTATAATTAATTTTTTAATTATGAGGGCTGATCGTGATAATTTAAGTTTTTTAGATCGAATGTGAATCTACGGGATATAGATTTTCAATGTAATAGCTATTATTTATTTTTAAATATTATTTTAAAATATTTAAGAATATGTTGAATATCCAAGAACATGAAGAACAAACGACGTCACCGTCGTTGGTTTAGGATTTTACGGGCCACGAATCGTGGTAATATTTTTAACGTTTTTAAAACAATTTTTTTGGTATGTTTATGTAGAATTTATGCATTAAAAATAGCAGCAAAATAAGTCCCAAAATAGCCATAAAAAAAAAAAAAACAACCACCACCGGCGGCTTTGCCAACAGTGGTTCGGGGCTCGTTTTGATGATTTTTTGGAATGCTTTTGGGATAATTTTTTGAGCACTTCTTTGAGCACAAAAAAGCAGTAATCATACTTTAAAAATACTATCTAGAAACCATGAAAATATCAGGTCAAAACAGTTGAAGAAAAAGCAGTATAGGCAGCGGCCTTGGGCGGCGGCGATGCAGGTTGTTCGGGGATATTTTTAGAGCTTTTTTGGGAATATTTTCAAGGCGTTCTTCAAAGCCACATATTTCTAGATATCAGTGCTATTTTAAAAAAACAATAGCCAAAACCACTACAGGAAAAGCCTAAACAGGCCGCAGAAAGCAGTAACGGCGGCAGCACTTTGTTCGGGCTATTTTGATGGCTAATTTTCAGGCTATTTTCGGTCTAATTTTTTGATAAAAAAATAGTATTTTTTAAGAGTTATTACTTAGAAAAACGGTATAAAAAATAGAGCTCGAGAGTGGCGGCAAAAGTCGCCTGAAGTTAGCGACATGGGCAGCGCCAGCGGTGCTGGTGGCAAGTGGCCAATGGTGGTGGTGGCTGGTCTGGGGCAATTTTGATCGTGTTTTCTAATATATTTTGATCATGATGTGATGTATTTGTATATCATTACATATCAGAGAATCCTGATACAATCTGGATACCAACAAGCATCTGTTTCAAATGATTAAAATTCTTACAGTTTATCTTCAAAATAGGAAACTGAAACTCACTAGAGTTTCGATTTGATCAAAAAACTGGGATATATACATATTTTGTATTTATATTCTTATGAACTGCGTGGATGATGTGTATCTATTTTATATTTTCTTGTTAATTTAATTAATTCAAAAATTCAGTTTTAACTAAATACTTTGTAAAGAAAAATAAAATTAAGTTTTTTTTAATTAAATGAAAAAATTTTAGATATTTTATTTTTGTACAAAATGTCACGTTTAAGATGATTTTTTTATTAAATTGGATATCTTGAAAATACATAAAAATTAATTCTGAATTTTGAATTAATTAAATAGAAAAGTATTTAATCTAAATAAATTGTTATTTTTTGAAAAATATGTAATATAAAATAAAGTAATTAAATACCTTTAATCACTACCTTAACTAAAAAGCTAGAGGAAGAACTGTGCATTCATCGAATTTTATTTGTTACGCATTAAAATACGAAAAGATGATTTGACAAATCGAAATCTTTGGAATCGTGTATACAAAAAGAAGTTTTGGATTCTTTTAGATCGTGTGGTTTTGAAATTAAAAAATTTTATAACTTTCAAAAATATTTTTAAAAACTAAGTGGGAGAGAAAATTTATTGATAGATAAATCTCGCGGTGTCCATCACCAGTTTGTAGGTGATGTAATTAAGTCCTACGTGTCGGTAGTAAGGCCTTTCTCCCCATTGAACAGATTAATTGCGGTATTGCCAGTAGAAATCTCTTTTATGGATAATTCTGGATAATTATTAGTGTGGATTACTTCTCCATCTGAATGGTTTATTGCGAAGCAATTGATTTGAGATTAGGTGGTAGTTAACACTTATCTGTAAATAAATAGTATCTTCTTCATCTGAGTCACTACAATTATTTACTAGACCAAAACTATGTTAGCTATTTAATTTTACTTGACAGGATCAGTTGCCTAAATGGTAAAATTAATAGAAATTGGCATGTCTGGACAAATAATGGATAGTAGACGTCCTCCCATCAATGCATGCTATTCACAGGATACCAGGCTGTTAGTGAATTTCTTTTAAAATAGTAGAAGAAACCAAATTAAAATAAATTTAAAGTTTTACTCATCATAATTAACGGTTATTTTAATTATGTGATTCTCAAGAATAAATTGTCTTTCAGTCATCTCGCATCTATACTAAAAGAAAACAAACTAACGTGATCAAATTTTGTTGTTGGAAATGTAATTTGGATATAGTTTGAACTACCAAGGGTATTACTTCAATGCCAGAAAATGCGTTTGTTTCTAAAAATAATTTTTTCTCTAGGCCGAAAGGCATGAAGAAGAAAAATCTTCAAAAATAAGGTGGCACAATTTTCAAGGTAGTTAGTGGGTCACATACTGATGTGAAAAAGTCGAAAGACAAAGGTTTTCACTGCAACCAGACACGGCACTAGAAAAAGCAATTTCCAGTTTATCTCAGCAAGCTGAATAAATAGGGTAATTTTTTTCACTGGTTGTGAAAATATATTTAGCGGTGTTATCTACCAGTACCTAGTGTGTAGATACGGGAGATACTAATTATATCTGCAATTCATTGCAGGGGTTATAGGAAAGCTGACAACTTAGTGATGGAGAGATTTACCTGTATATGAGCAATAATACAAAGGTGACCGCAGTTGTAGTGGGAGATGTCACTCTCAGTTTTAGTAGAGATCGAGTTTTGATATTGAGAGATTGCCTTTATGTTTCTTTTATTAGAAGAAATTTAGTTTTCGTTTTCAGATTGATTAAAGACGGATATTTAGTTTATTTTAATAACTCTGTGGTTATTAAGGATAATAAACGGGTTATCTATTCTGTTACATTGGTGGATGATTTTTATGTTATTACTTCAATCTCTCCTACACTACAACTGACTGAATTGAATAACACATCTAATTTACTATATAAGAGAAAGTTTTTTTTAATGAACTAAATGTTTCTTTGGCACTTACGCTTAGGTCATATTAATCTAAAAAGGATAAATAGACTAGTAGAAGATAGTCCTTTGAGTTCATTGAAAGTGGAGGTACTTCTAGTCTGTGAATCCTACTTAGAGAGTAAGATGACCAATAGGTCCTTTTTCGCCGAAGGTTATAGAGCTAAAGAACCGTTAAAACTAGTTTATTCTGATGTACGTGATTCTATGACAATCTAGGATAGATGTGGCTTTGAGTACTTTGTTAGTTTCATTGATAACTATTAAAGGTAATGATACATTTACCTGATGCATAGTATGTTTGAATGCTTTAAAAAATTCAAGAATTCAAGGCGGAGACAAAAAAGCGTCTGGGTAAAAGTATCAAATCACTACGATTCGACCGTGGTGAAAAATACCTTTTTAAAGAGTTTAGGAACTACTTATCATCGGAAGGGATTATATCCCAGTTGACTACACTAGGTACTCCGCGGCAGAATGGTGTAGTAGAAAGAAGAAATAGGACTCTTTTGGAAATAGTAAGGTCTATGATGAGTTATTCAGATTTCCTCGATTTGTTTTAGGGACTCGAATTAGAGACAGCAGCTTACATTATGAACTTGGTACTTTCTACTCTTATAGAATTGTGGATCGGACGTAAGCCTAGTGTGAAACATATTTAAATTTTGGGATGTCTAGTATATGTGTTAAAAAGGAACGCAGGTAAGTTAGAACCGAGAATAGAGGTCGATTTTTTTATGGGGTATCCCAAGAGAACGAATTGTGGTATATTTTATAATCCTAAGGATCAAAAAATCATTGTTAGCACCAATGCCCGATTCTTAGAAGAAGATTTTATTATAAATCACAAGCCCAAAAGTAATATTATTTTAGAAGAAATAGAGGAAATACCAGTAGAACATAAGAGGTGTTAGGGTTGTATACTGAAAATCATATTTTTAGTATTTAATTTTATTTTAATAAAATTAATATTTTTATTTTATCAGAATCTTAATGAGTAATGTATGTAATATTATTTCTTTAAATATTATGCATGGATGCCCTTTATTCTGTATAGTATTTAATCTGGTGTGTTGTGTACGACTTGCATACAGAAGACTAAATTTTAAGTTCTTGTAGAATATAAGTTTTTGTTTACAATTTAGATGAAAATAGACATACCATTGGTATGACTGTAGCATAGAGTTTTAGTAGAGCTGTCTTGCTTACAGGGAACATATAATAGCGTCGTCTATTGTTTTAACTCTCTGTACTAGTACACTTTATGTGTATTGAACGAGACACATTTGGGTAATTAATTTTATATTAATTATATAAATTAATTCACATTCTAAGGTTATTATGAGAGTACTTATATTCTTAATCCTGAAATAATTATTAATTTGCGTATATTTAATATTCGTTATTTTGATTCATTCGCAAATGCGATCTTATATGGGTCTATATTTTCGGTGAGTTGGATAGTAGTATTATTTTTATAGTGAATATTAATTATTGACAGAATTCACGTCTCAAATGACTGTGATTGACGATACCCCCTTAAGAAAATTTATAAGTTTTAACCAGGCCAAACCCTACATATAGATTTGATTATCCATCGGTCAAATAAGTTAAGTGGAATGGTTTAAAGAATTAAAGATGCCGATTAAATTAAATTGTCAGTAATTAAATTTATTTGGCGGGTGTCAAGTGTCGGGCGTTGGAGGCAAAACTGCTAAGATTTTTATTTTTGCAAACGATTATTTGAAAAAAAAAAATAACAAGACGAGTAAACGCCAAAACGGGCTCCAGATAAAAACTTTTGATGACGAACGATCAAAATAAAATTCGTGCATCCGAAGTTAATTTAGAATAATACCTTTTTACCGGTCGAATCTTCAACTATGATTTGAATTCGAGTTTAATCTTATGTCAGATCTACTATATTTCCTTATGCGATTCCCGAACGTAGTATGAGCTATGAACAATTGAGAACTCGTACCGGCAGAACCTGGACAGCTTTAGTCTTAGAAGACAAGTTATGAAACTAGTTTTGCTTACCCGCATATTTATAAGGTTACTGCAAGGACCTGGGAAGTAATTATGAGTAAGACTTCTATTGGAACATAAATATGTATCAGCAATTTTTACAATTAAGTAAACCTCATAACGGTATCTGGAATTATAAAAAATTAGTAGCTGTTTATACAATTTTCATAAAATATTGAATTACAATTTACACCACTAAAAAATTGTAATTGCACTCTGACCCATAATCTCAAGACCATCTTGTATCGAGCTTCTGTTATTAAATGGTTACCATTTCTTCCCGTGCTAAGATTTTTGATACCTGCCAATTAAATTTAATTACTGACAATTTAATTTAATCAGCATCTTGATATTTCTTAAACCATTTCGCTTAACTTATTTAATCACCGAATAATAAAATTCATCTGCAGGGTTTTGTCCGGTCAAAACTTATAAACTTCCTTAAGAAAGTTTATAAGTAAATTTTGATCTTTCGGGATGTGAATTCTGTCAATAATTAATATTAATCATATAAATAATACCGCTATCCAACTCACCAGGAATATAAACCCATATAAAATCGCACCCTCTAATGAATCAAAATAACGAATATTAAATATAAGAAAATCAATAATTATTTCAGAATTAAGGATAAGCACTATTTATAATAACCTTAGAATATTAATTAATTTATATAGTCGACATAAAATTAATTACCTCAAATATCTCGTTCAATACACACAAAGTAAACTAGCACCGACTATACTGGCACAGAGAGTTGGAACAATAGACGACGCTATTATCTATTTTTCGTAACCAAGATAGGTCTACTAATAGTGAATATAAATTGTGAATATAAAATTTACCGATAGTATGTTCATTTTTATCTAAATTGTGAATATAAAATTTACATTTTACAAGAATTTAAAATTTGATATTGTGTGTAAGCCGTACTCTATATACAAGATTAAATATTATACAGGATATCGAACATCCATGTATAACATTAAAGAAAAAATGATGTACATACATTGCTCATAAAGATTCTCGTAAAATAAAAAAATAATTTAATTATTAAAAATAAGATTAAATACTAAAAATATGATTTTCAGTATACCAACCCTAACATCGGGAATCTTAACATGGGAAGATGAGTTAAGCATTTAACAGGAGTTCCATGCAAGATGGCCTTGAGATTACGGTTTAGAGTACAGTTACAATTCTTTAGTGGCGTGAACTGTAATTTAGTGTTTTATGAAAATTATAGAAACCGTTGCTAGGTTTTAATAATTATTGATACCGCTGAGAGTTTTGCTTAATTGCAAAAACTGCCGGATACATATCTGGATTGCACCAGAAGTCTTTGTCATAATTACTCCACAGGTCCCTGCTGTTGTCCTATAAATATGCGGGTAGGCTAAGCTAACCTCATAACTTGTCTTTAAGGCTAAAGCTGACCAAGTTCTGTCGATATGAGTTTTATAAGAATCGTAATCCACACTACGTTCGGGAATCTTATAAGAAAATATAGTAGAAGGTCTGACAGGAGCTTCAACTCGAATAAAAAATTGTAGTTGGAGAATTGAACAAAAATGTATTCTTCTAAATTAACTATAGTGGTATAGGTTTTTTTTTTTATCATTTGACATTAAAAGTCTTATCTAGAGCTTGTTTTGACGATTGTCTGTCCAGTTATTTTTTATTAAAAATTATTTACAAAAATAATGATCTTGACAATTTTGCCTCCAACAAGAGAAATCACAAATCACTCATATCCCATTGCCTTGTCGTAGTGGGAGGATTATCAAGACATGTGTAAATCATGAACAGGGTGCTGATGCACATGGTTCAGATTCTACACAGCGTGTTACTACTAGTACACAGACACAGGTAGTGCTTCGTCGTTGTGAGAGAATTATTCATCAACCTAATAGGTATATGTTTTTGGGAGAGTCTTTTGATAAGATCACGGCAGAACTAGATATCGAAACTTGTAACTACAATAAAGCACTTCAGGATAAAGATGTAGATCTTTGGCAAAAGGCTATGAATTTAGAGATAAAATTTATGTATTCTAATCAAATCTATGTTGTAAAAGGGTTCACTCAGAAAGAACAGATCGATTATGAGGAGACCTTTTCGCAAGTAGCCATGCTTAAGTTTATCCAGATTCTCTTATTTATTGTTGCTCATTTCGATTACAAAATCTGACAAATAGATGTCAAGATAGCTTTTCTTAACAGAAGTCTTGACGAGTGTATCTATATGGTATAACCAGATGATTTCATAGTAAAGGGGCAGGAGCACATGTTGTGTAAACTTAAGAGATTTATTTATGGGCTTAAGCAGGCATCGAGATTTTGGAATACTCGGTTTGATCAAGCCATTAAGTCTCATAGTTTTTATCAGAGTCTAGATGAGTCATGTGTGTACAAGAAGCGTGGTGATCTTAATGTAGATGATATCTTGCTCATCGGAAATGATGTGGGAGCATTATCTACGGTTAAAGTATGGTTATTTGGGCAATTCGATATGAAGAACTTGGGAGAAGTCAGTCACATCTTAGGGATCAAGCTTGTGCATGATTGAAAATAAAAGATGTTAGAGTTATCACAAGTAAAAAATATCGATGATATCCTTGCTCGTTTTAGCATACAGAATTCTAAGAAAAAGTTTCTCCCTTTCAGGTATGAAATCACTTTATCCGATGATCAGTGTCCTAAGACACCTGATAAGGTAGAGAAGATGAAGGCGACTCTTTATGCTTGGCAATAAGAAGCCTAATGTATGCTATGCTTTGCACTAGACTCGACATCTGCTTTGCCGTTGGTATGACTAGCAGATATTAGTTTAACCCAGGGTAGGAGCATTGGTCTGCGATAAAGAATATAATCAAGTACCTAAAAAGGACTAAAGATTATATGTTGGTCTACCAGGCAGACAGTCGTGTACCTTTACACAGGCTTGAATTTCTAATCAAACACAGATTCCCGTAAATCTACCTTAGAATATGTGTTTACCTTAGGAGATGGAGCTATTAATTGGAGGAGACAACCTTATAGATCTTTTTACAAAGAGTTTACCGGATAAAAATTTTGATAGTCATGTAAAGGGTATGGGAGTCAGATGTATGGTAGCATAGTTTTGAGTATAAGTGAGAGATTGTTAGCGTTGTATACTAAAAATTATATTTTTAGTATTTAATTTAATTTTAATTAAATTAATTTTCTATTTTATGAGAATCTTAATGAGCAATGTATGCAATATTATTTCTTTAATATTATGCATGGATGTCATTTATTATGTATAGTATTTAATATGGTGTGTAAAGTCTGGCTTGCACACAAAAAATCAAAATTTAGGTTCTTGCAGAATATTAGTATTAGTTCCCAGTTTAGATGAAAATGAGTATACCATCAGTATAACTGTAGTACAGAGTTTTAGTAGGTCTGTCTTGGTTACAGGGAACAAATAATAACGTCGACTATTGTTTCGACACTCTGTACTAGTACACTTTGTGTATATAGAATGAGACACATTGGGATAATTAATTTTATACTGACTATATAAATTAATTTATACCCCAAAGTTATTATGAGAGTGTTTATGCTCTTAATTCTAAAATAATAAATTATTTACGTATATTTAATACTCGTTATTTTGATTCATTAGTAAGTGTGATATTATATGAGTCTATATTCCCGGTGAGTTGGATAGCAGTATTAATTATATTGTAATTTTTAATTATTGACAAAATACACGTCTCGATTATTTAGGATTGACGATACCCCTTTAAGAAATTTATAAGTTTTGATTATGCCAAACCCTATAGGTGTACTTTATTATCAGGCTGCAGATAAGTTAAACAGAAGGGTTTAAGGAATTTTAGATGCTGGTTAAATTAAATTGTCAGTAATTAAATTTAATTGGCGGGTATCGAGAATCTTAACGTAGGGAGATGAATTAAGTATTTAATAATTGGAGCTCAATGCAAGATGGTCTTGAGATTATGGCTTAGAGTGCAGTTATAGTTCTTTAGTGGTGTAAACTGTAATTTAGTATTTTATGAAAAATGCAGAAATAGCTATAAGGTTTTCATAATTATAGATATTGCTGAGAGGTTTGCATAATTGCGAAAACTGCTAGATACGTATCTGGGTTACACTAGAAGTCTTTGTCATAATTACTTCCCAGGTCCCTGCTGTAGCCCTATAAATATAGGGGTAGACTGAACCAAATTCATAACTTGTCTTTAAGACTAAGGTTGATCAGGTTCTGCCGGTACGAGTTCTCGAAAGATCATAGCCACACTCCGTTCGGGAATCGCATAAGAAAAATAGTAAAAGGTCTAACCGGAGCTTCAACTCGGAATCAAAAGTTCATAGTTAGAGAGTGGACCTAAAAGGTATTCATGTAAATTAACTGTGGTAGCATGGGTTTTAATTTTGATTGTTCGACATCAAAAAATTTTATTCGGAGCCCGTTTCGGCGATTACCCGTCTAATTTTTTTTTATTGAAAAATATTTTACAAAACAATAATCTTAGCAATTTACCTCCAACAATTGAATGATTAAGTTTGTGCACGAGTTGCTCCTCGGTGAAAGACCAGAAACTTGCGCAATGTATAGTAAGCCTTTCATTTGGGTTAATCCTCGTAAAAGCGTGCTCTTGGGTGGCCCACCAATCGATTTTTTCGAGGGAAACCAAAAATATGTGCTCTCCGCGTCAGGCTATAGAATGGGTATTTATTCCTCAGACCCCACGTGACCTAGTGGCGATAAATACGCTTGAGTCTATAGGCGTCATTCGACTTAGTAATTGATTGAATTGATGTGTAAAATGGGTTGGTAAAACCTTAATTGGATGAATGGATAAAATGATGGGATATAGGAATGCATTGAGTTGGTTTGAAGATGGTGAGAGGATTTGTCATAATGGTTAATTTAACTTTAACTATGGGGCATTGAACGATAACTCTTTTGTTGAAAACTTGGTTATGTTTTGGGAATTTGACTTGGGACAAATGATGTTAGTTTTGGATAAACTTATATGTTGTATCTCGCATAACCACCTTCACATGTCATGCATATGTTCACTGTTACTCTTTTTCTACGAGCTTTGGCTCATGATGTTTAACAATATTTCAGGTGATAGTAAAAAGAAGCGTTCGGAGTAAGACGGATGGTCGATGGACCTTTTTTGATTAGTTGATAGGATTACACTCTCATTCGTATTATCTTTTGAGAAATAAAATTATAAAGATGTAATTTTTGTTTTCTTTTGGAGTACTCCGACTACTATATCTTGGGTTAGAACACCCGTGTTGTCAGGCCCTAAAGCCATATATTCATGTTATGTATGCATGTGAGTACATTTCGTTTGTTTGTTTGGTTGAAAGCCGTAACCTTTTAATGTTGTATTTGGTTATTGAAGTTCGATTTCGGGTTCATAGGTTGAATGATCGTTGTTTTATTCTCAAATGTATGTTTTACATCTTGAATTTGTCTACTTAAAATCATGTTCAAACGAGGAGAAAAGTGGTGATTTTTCCAATACTTAGAAAGTTTTAGTTTTTGAGCAGTGAACTCTCAGGTACCCCACCGCTCGAACGGTGAGGAGTCTGCTCGAGCAGGCTCCACTGGGTGTCTTTTTATTAAAAATTATTTTGGACAGAGTTTTTTTTAAATGTGTTTTGGCTATCTTTTAGGGTACAAATTGGTTGTTTTTCAGAGGTTGTTTACAAAAAGAAGTGGTCTCCTTTATTTTAGGTTTAGGGTTAGGTTTATGCTTTGCATTAGACCCGACATCTGCTTTGCCATCAGCATAGTTAGCAGATATTAGTCTAACCCAAGGTAGAAGTATTGAACCATAGTAAAGAATATAATCAAGTATTTAAAAGGGACTAAAATTATATATTAGTTTACCAGGCAGACAGTCTAGTACCTTTAGAGGTACACAGACTCAGATTTTCAGTCTGACAAGGATTTTGGCAAGTCTACCTCAAGATATGTGTTAAACTTAGGAGGTGGAGCAATAAGTTAAAGGAGTATCAAGCAATCATGTATTGCTGATTCGACCATGAAGGCCGAGTACATGGTAGCTTCTGAAGTATCCAAGGAGGTCATTTGGCTAAAAAACTTCCTGTTAGATCTAGAGGTGGTTCCTTCAGTTCAGTCGGCTATTACACTTTATTGTGACAATAACGGAGCGGTTGCAAACTCGAAAGAGCCAAGGATCCACAAGAAAGGAAAGCACATTGAGTGTAAATATCATCTGATATGAAAAATTGTACAGAGAGGTGATGTTACTGTGACAAAGATTGCATCAGGAGACAACCTTGCAAATCCTTTTACAAAGAGCTTATCGACTGAGATTTTTGATTGTCATGTAGAGGGCATGGGAGTCAGATGTATGACAGCATAGTTTGGAGTATAAGTGGGAGATTGTTAGGGTTGGTATACTGAAAATCATATTTTTAGTATTTAATTTTATTTTTAATAAAAT
>JAOTRH010177113.1:0-12149 GCA_034768845.1 Heliamphora exappendiculata | reverse complement strand
ATGCTATCATACATGAGTCTTAAAATTAAATTTTGTTGAACAATCTGTAAAAATTATATTATTTATTAGGTCTATAATTAAAATAGGTTAGGCCTAAATTGGTCAAATTAAAAAAAAATACATACTAAAGTTTTTAAAATATAAAAATAAAAAAACTCGGTTGAAGTTCGTAAATTGAAGTCTCACGAAAAAATTAATATTTACATTTAATGTCATCTCATGATATTACGAGAGACGGAATATTGCACTATTATTGTAGTAGTGACATTTGATATTTTGGATTAGCTTGTTTAAATGTTAAACCATTTTATTCCTTTTTTCTCTCACCAATGCAATTGATTCCTCTCTCTCTCTCTCTCTCTCTCTCTCTCTCTCCTATTCATGAGTAACTTTTTGTTGAAATTTTCAACACAAATTCCTGAACGCAAACAGAAGCAACATCACGGACAAAAAAGCAAAAAATAAATAACACCGAGAATTTACGTGGTTCGGCTCACACCGGCCTACGTCCATGAGCGAGAGAGAAAATATTTCACGATATCGAAAGTGAGAGTACAAAATTCAGCTCCCTTCTCTCTACCAGCTAGCCTCTCAAATTTCTAACTCACGACCTTCTTTTCTGTGGCTCTATTAGTGTCATATTTATAGACACACGCGCAAAGAACCTTATACATAAAGAATTCTAGTGGAGTCATAATTTCACTCCAACTCAAATACATATCGATAAAAAATAATACAATAATATACGAGCCCGGCAGAGTATAAACCACATAGCTCAACAATTTTTACCTTAACTTGAATTCTTCAAACCACCCAGAAGATAACCAGCATCACTGTCGATTCTGCCACTGTCGTCGTCGAACTGCCACACTCAAATAGCATAACCTATAACTCTACACCGAGGTACTCGCACCCCAACCCGGGTGCCCTACAAAGCTCACTACTTTGTAGAAGAATATGGCCATATCTCTCCCCCTTTGTGCACATAATCAGAGAGATCACCGCCACTAATCAAATCAAGAGAAAATGAGACTCGCTTCTGTCGAGGTGTACACCTGCCAATCACATCTGTTGTACTAGTCTCATTGCTCAGAGCTTCCCTGTAAACATCCAACAACTGTTGCTCTTGCATCTTGCCGGCATTCTGTACACATCTGATTTTCTCACATGCGCACTTGTACTATCTCTTCACTTTCGTGTACCCCTGTACCTATTCTGTGTGCTTTTTTACAACTGTTGTTCACCCTGATCACCCTTACACTTTTTTCGTGTATGTCGTCTACCTATACTACTCATCTGATGTCTGGCAGTAGCTCCACCTGTACAACATTTCCTACTAGTCTGTATAGATTGCCAATTATCTGTCCCTGCAGTACATTCATGTTTCCCTTTGAAACCCAAAGAACTCTACCTCCAGATAAGAACCTGCAACCTCTCGAATCCAGCATCCCCACAAAAATCAAATTCTTCCTTAGATTAGGCACATATCTAACCCCAGTCAAGATCAAAACGGTCCCATCGAGCCTGCAAAACTGCACTGTCCCTATTCCCACAATTCTGCTCACTACATTGTTAGCCATCCTGACAGTACCCCCATTGCACGACTCATACGTATCAAAATACTCTCTGATTGCATACATGTGGAATGAACATTCAGAATCTAATATCCAATCTGCTTTGCTCATACCTAAAGTAACTATGAATACCTCTGATTTTGCATAATCGGAGCCCTCTATAACTGTTGTCTCTGATGATTGTTCTTTTTCCTTGTCTCCGTGTACTTCAGACAATTCCTCTTTAGATGACCTTCTTTGTCACAATAGTAGCACTTCCCTTTGTAATCTCTCGACTTGGAACGACCTTTCTTCTTGGACCCATGAAATGAAACTAATAAGTTTGTGAAGTCTAATTAATATTGGACTCAAGGCCCGCGATTTCGCGGACCTAACTACTTGATGTAAACCCTATGCTATATATTGCTTGCTATTTGTTATGTTAGAGCTGTTATTGTATTTTTGGTATACTTGTCTTATTATATAAATAATAGTGGTAAGGGAACTAATCATAATTTTATGTGCTTTCTTTTCACCGTCAGAATAACTTGTATATTCTCTGTCAACTCTCTCTTATTGTTATTCGTTCATTCATCAATCTTAACATGGTATCAGAGCAAAATCCTATATAATTGAGTTTTCTCATTCGTTGTGTCTTTTTTTTTTCCTTTTTTTTCCATATCAGAATTCGACATTCGTAAAAAAAAAAAAACAAGAAAACAAAAAAAAAAACTTTTTGTTCCAGAGATGATCGACTAAACCTAAGAATCTATGGCCTCTGACTTTCTCACTGCCTGATGCAACCATGATGCCCTCTTCCTGTGATCTGTCACTCTCCATCTTCTTCAACATCTCATAAGATATGCGAGCAGTAACAATCTCATCTAACCCAAAGGTATCTTTTTCAAACATCAATGTAATCCTTAGATACTCGTATGATGAAGGCAATAAAACCAACAAGAGAATTGCTTTATCCTCATCTTCGATCTTCGTGCCGATAGAATCTAATTCCATCAGTATCCTGTTGAATTCGTCCAAGTACTCTATAAAGTTCGCTTCTTTTGTCATTTGAAGTGCATATAACTATTTCTTTAATGACAACCAATTCGTTAATGTTTTGGACTTGTACCTACTCTCCAACTTAGCCCAGAGTTTTGTCGGATCGCTTTCATTAATGACTTTTCGAAGAGTGCTGTTACCGAGATACAACTGAATCGTGTTGTTCGTCAAGTTCCGCATCTCTTCCCAGTCTACATCCTTCATCGTTTTCGATTTTTTTGACTTCTTTATGAAAGCCTTGATGAGTCATTCACGCGTCAAAATATTCTTCACCCTTTGCTGCCAGAAGGTGAAGTCGTTGTGGCCGTTGAAAAGTTCAATCATGAAACCTGAACTCTTTAACGTCATTAGATTTATGTCTGACATTCTCCACAATCTGAACAAGTCGCAATAGCATATATGTGTAATCATTATCCCACATAGTCCAAATCAATTTTGATTGTACTCGATCACTTATGATTATACCCGATCATATCCAATCAATCTCAATCTAAGCTGATCTGTCTAATCTAAATAAACGATACATAAATCGAAAAACTTGACTATACTAATGAATTCGCAGTACCAAAAAAATCTTAGCTAACACCTCCCTTTTAAATTATTTTATTATATATACGATCCGATATAATAAAATAATTATGATCCGTTGATTTAATCAATGCCACATAGTATTATTGCCGAAGTTTAAAACCTAAACCATCACCAAAACCAGAGTTTTCGAGCATATTAATTCACTGCGCCGTTTGATTGGAGATTTTAATGCCTTAATATCCGTGCATCAAAATACCTAATCGTTGTAAACAATTTTGCGCCACACAGGATTATTACCCAAGCCTTTATCAATTCATCCCAAACGGGCCAAGCCTATTCCTCAACGAATCATATAGAGATATCAAAGAATATTAGATATTATTAATTTCCGTGTAAGAACAATCCTGGATTGAAACTGTTGTTGTTTTGAAAAAACCTGTTTGCTTGATCAAAAACAACGCCGTTGCCGTTTCACTCAATTGAAGTCTCGATTCATGTATAAATAATTTTTCACAATACAAAAAAATTACAAATAATTTTTCACAATATAAAAAAATTAATCCCGTCAAAACGGTGTAAACAAGTTAAACCCGTCAAAATTGTTCTTACAGCGCCGCTGCTACCTTTTTTTTTGCGCAAAATAAAATATTTTTAACTTATACAAACTAAAAATAAAAAAAATAATACCTTACTCCGATCAATTACCATGGTTTCCAATTGTTCACCGTCGGCTCTGATACCATTTGTTGAGATTTTGAACACCAATCTCCGAACGCGAGCGGAAGTAAAACTACGCACAAAAAAGTAAAAAATAAATAACACCGACAATTTACGTGGTTCAGCCCACACCGTCCTACGTTCACGAACGAGAAAGAAAATATGTTACTATGTCGAAAGTGAAATAGTACAAAACCCAACTCCCTTCTTTCTACCAGTTAGCTTTTCAATTTTCTGACTCACGATCTTCTTTTCTGTGACTCCGTTAGTGTCCTATTTATAGGCACACGCATAGAAAATTCTATATATAAAGAATTCTAGTGGACTCATAATTTCACTACAACTCAAATACATATAGACTACAAATAATATAATAAAATACGGACCCGATAGAATACATGCCATATAACCCAACACTTTGAGGTTAGATCAATTATGTAAAAAAATTAAGTGAATTAATATTGTTATCAATTAGAAAAAACTTGATTAGGAAATTTAATTAATAATTTTGTGTCTCAAATAGTTAAAAAATATATAAATAAATTTAAAAATAAAAGACCTCAGTTTAAAAATCTCGTTTAAGGCATTCGAAATTGTCGATCCGCACCAGACTTCGACGGAAGTTATAAGTCCATCAAACATGAATTATATTACATGACTTTGATTTTTGAAACTACAAATTAAATTTCTTGGACAATTTATGTTTTTTTTAATTTAGTTAGTTACTGAAATTATAACCTCTACTAACTTTTGTGAACTTGTCTTTACTTCTTAATCATCTCAGATTTAGGAATTTCATGAACTTTCAAAGTTTTGATGGATTGTCAATGACAATGGGCCACGGTCGAGGCGAAAATGTGATGTCATGTCATGTCCACACTTCGTAGTTTATATGATTAGAGTGAGAAAAATCAAAAAAGTAACAGAGCAAAGAGGAGATATGGTGAGAGTATTTGTCAATTCTTTATGGAAAGATAATAATATAAAAGAACCAATTCTTGATTATTTATCTTAAAAATTATGAAAAAAAGACATTAGATGTGAAAAATAAAAGATAAGGATAATATTTTTATATTTTAGTCTTAATATATTTCAAGAAATAAATTTTTTATATGTACTTGTATATAAAATATACGTAATATTAATTTATAGTAGGGAATTGAACTAGTATGTCATTGAGTAGCATACTATTGTAAATAATATTACATTTAGACTTGGGGCCTGTTTGGGCTAATTTTTAAATTATTATTTTTTTTGCAAAAAAGTTAATTTTTAAACTGTACTGTTTGATTTTCAAAAAAGTTAACTAACTTTTTTGAAAAAAAAATTAATTTTTATTTCTTAATTCAATAAAAAAAGTCAATACATATCTTAAATATCCTAACTTTTTTTCAAACAAAATTATTATAATATTCTTATATAAAAAGTCAACTATACTCATAAAAACAAGAAAAATCGTGCCAATATCCCAAACACTATAACTTAAAAAGTAAAAGAAAATGTATTTTTGACATTTCTAATATAAAAAAAAACTACTACAAAGAATTATTCAAAACACTCTCACTTTTTTTATTTCTTTTTTTTAAAAAAAAAAAAAATCTATACCTCTTAAATTTCAAATTTAAAAACTATCCCAAACAAGTACTTAGTACTACTAAATAATTAATTATCTAAGTTTGTATGTTATCTGCAAAAAAAAAAAAAAAAATGGACGCATTTTACTATCTATCTAATACGTTATAGCAAAATATTACCCATGTCTTTGAGCTCCAAATTCTCAATCAAATTTTCTCAAATTTTGATTTTTTTTCTTCATAATAACACATGTCATTCTACAATTGGTCTAAATTAATTATATTTACATTATGACTTTAAAATTGTTTGATTATCAAAATTTGGCATATCCAATGCTTACTACTAATTTGAACGTATTTGACTATCAAATATTAAAGCAATTAAAATTTTTTGATATATTGAATATAACTGGATGAAGATTCAAAAAAGACAACTATGGAGAGAGAGAGAGAGAGAGAGAGAGAGAGAGAGAGAGAGAGAGAGAGAGAGGGGAACATCATCAACCTACCAAGAAGTGCAAATTGGGCACAAAATAGCAGGTTTTTCACTCAAGGATGGATTAGTAGGTGGGTTTCAAGGAGTCGGCAAGGAGAAACTCATTGATGGTAAAGATAAATCTAGCTCAAACTTTATACTCATCATTGACAACTTACCCACTGACATCTTTAATGGTTGGTTGAAAGGTATATTTAGTAAATATGGAAAAGTTATAAATGCTTTTACCCCCCAACAAAATCAGAAAAAAGACCCAAACTAGATTTGGCTTTGTGAGATTTGGTTATATCCAAACAGTCAAGAAGGCGATCAGTACGTACAATGGAGCTCTATTGGGGAGAAATAGGCTAAGAGTTTCTTTGGCCCTGTATGATTCTAGTTTAAAGAAATCTACTTTAGCCAAAGATCAAATACCACCTTTAGCTAGCCAAATAGGAAATTTAAGATCTTTACGGAATCCAAAAGGGACTTTAGATCTTATGCAAAGGTGGTTAAAGAAGGCAAGGCTGGGCATCAGTTAAAGGAAGTTTAGGCACATGGAAAGAGTGCTCAAAGAGTTCTGGATGTTGAATGGTTAAGGAGATACAAAGTAGGCCTAGCTAAAGACTGGAGATCCATCAACTCCATAGAAAATGCTATGAGAAGTGAGAGAGTATTTGACATCAAAATAACTCCTATGGGAGGCAGGAAAGTCCTTATCCAGTTCGAATTCGAGGTTGATAAGCAAGCCTACTATGAGGGAACTCGAGACTGGATGAAGACTTGGTTTGATGCTATCTATGAGTGGCACTATAGGGAGACTAACACATGTAGAAAATTTTAGATTAGTATCAAGGGGGTTCCATTGAATGCATGGATAGAGGCAACATTTAAAGCAATCGAAGAGGTATACAGAGAAGTCCTATTTGTTGATTCAGATACAATCAGAAGGAAGAATCTCAAAAATGCGAGGGTTTTGATCCAAACGGATGAGAAAATGCTGATTGACAGTTGGTGCAATATTTTGGTAGATCGCTTCTCTTAAGAGATAAGAGTGGCTGAAATTCCTTTCTTGGGTTGGCCTCTTCTGAACAGCAAACCAAAGGAACAATCCCAAACCCAGGAGAGTGAGTACACAGGTAATTTTGTATAGACCCATGGCAAAATGAACAGTTCCAAAGAACATCAAAGCAGAGAGGCCATGGTTGATATGTCGCAGTCCTCACAATCAAAGGTAGAAGAAGATGATGACGTGGACATTGGCACTTATATAGAGGAAATAACGCTAGATGATGAAGGCCAGACAGAGGAAGAGAAGTCAACCTCAATAAAGGTCTATAACTGTGGTTTCAGAACAAAAAGGTCTATTCACTCTCAATACCACAGTGTGCAATCCTATGATGGACTTTAGAATAAAGGCGAGGCTGATAGATTGGGTTCCAACCCTAGGAACAATGTGCAACCTGTCAAGTCCCCCATACCTGATCACTCCATTTTCAAAAATAATGGTTGTCCTCGACAGCCTGAGGCCCAACAACATGATGGAGAAGGTTTGTTGGGCTCTGTAGGCCTTAAGGCCATACAAAAAGATTGGCTTATTAAGTATAAGGAGGATGGTAGGCCCAATGTTGGTCTCCCTGTTGTCCCTTTGAGCCAAGGAGCCCATAATACAAACCTTAGGTCTTGCAGCCCAGAGAGAGAAGCTAAAATACAAAGTAACAACTATGGAACTGAGCTGAAGTGTAATATGAAGTAGAAGAAGAAGGCCAAGAAGAAAAAGGTACTATCTGATCTAGGTGTGCCACTGTTGGGAAGAGTAGGCAAACTAAAGCTGAGAAAACAACTAAAAGGGAATAGAGGGAAAGTACCCAAAGGTATATCCCAAGCTTTTATTTCCATTAGGGATATTCAGCATCGAAATAAACTAATTCTAGAAGAAGCTGAGCATGTAGTCAAGGTGGGCAAACAATTGGGCTTAAACTTCAATGGTATGGAGATGAAAATGGTAAAGTTTTTATTTGATTTGGGTCTCAAAGAAGATGTACTTGCCAAGGATCAGAGGCAGAGGCTCTGATAACTAGTAACCAGTTCTACTAGGTGTGTCTCTGGATGACCATGTCGATTAAAATACTATCTTGAAATGTAAGGGGTTTGGGTAAATCACCAAAAACAAGTATGGTCAGGAAATTTTCTCAGTCAAGGGCTATCAACTTATTGATGTTGCAAGAAACTAAATCAAAGGGATGAGACGAAAATGGAGTAAAATCTGTTTGGGCTAGAAGTGATGATTATGATTGGCTTGAAGCCAAAGCAGAAAGAGCCTCAGGTGGACTTCTTATTATATGGGAGAAAAGCATCTTCTCCCTATAGAACTCTGTTATTAGCAAGAATTTCATCATGATGAAGGGTATTCTACAAGGGGACATTCAATGTGTCATAGTTAATGTTTATAGCCCAAGTTTAGATGTAGACAAAAGAATATTGTGGAAGGATATTTTAGCCCTCAAAGTAGGGTCAGCCATCCCCTGGTGTTTAGGGGATGACTTCAATGAGACCCTAAAGATTGGGGAGAGAGTGGGTGATCTGAGAATGTCCTTAGGCATGAGAGTTTTTAAGAAATTTGTCAATGACATAGAACTCAAGGACCTCCCAATGATAGGAAAGTGTTCCACTTGGACTAATATGAAGGTAGAGGCAAGGCTTAGTAGGTTGGATAGATTTATGGTCTCAAGGGAGCTTCAGTTCAAACTAGGATGGAAACAATGGGGCCTTCCCAAGTTATTATCAAACCATTGCCCAATCCTGTTAAGGATTGATGACCTTGACTGGGGTCCTAGGCCTTTTAGATTTTTTGATTCCTAGTTAAACTAGCCTCTCCTTCACAAAGCTATTAAAGAGGCATGGAACAATAGTAGCCATCAAGGTTGGGCTGCATAGGCTCTAATGCTGAAGTTGAGAGACCTAAAGATAACCATTAAAAATTGGAGAAAGGATCATGATTAGAAGCAGAAGGAGACATTGAAAACTACAACATCTGAGCTTAATAAACTTGACTGCATAGCTGATAAGAGATCCTTAAATAGCTAAGAAAGATCACAAAGAGCTATCTTGAAAGGCAACCTATGGCAGCATTTAGCAAAGGAGGAGGCATATTGGCGACAAAAAGCTAGAATTTCCTGGTTGAAAGAAGGTGACTTGAATGCAAAATTTTTTCACTTGGATGCAAAAAAGAGATACTTGAGAAACCACATCAGCTATATTGTATCTGAGGATAGAACCTATGTCAATCCAGCAATAGTGAAGACAGAGATTGTTAGGCACTTCACAAATCTCTTGAGAATTTAGACCATCCATTCAAGGTCCTTTGAACAAATCTCTAGAAGCAAGCCAAGTTGAAATGCTGAAAAAGGAATTCTCAGAAGTGGAGATTTGTGCAACAGCAACAAATTGTGCATGGGGTAAGGCTCCAGGTCCAGATGGTTTTAACTTTACTTTCATTAAGAAATTTTGGAACCTGCTCAAGCTTGAAATCTTGAGGTTCATAAAAGAATCCCATCTAAATGCTAGACTAACCATGGGCATTAATGCCACTTTCCTAGCCCTCATCTCCAAAACAGATAACCCTTAAAGCCTTAATGACTTTAGACCTATTTGCCTAGTGAAATCAATATATAAAATCTTATCTACGCTGTTGGCAGGAAGGCTTAAGCTAGTGATGCAAGATATTATAGATGAAAAGCATACAGTATTTGTTCAAGGCAGGCAAATAAGAGATGGCATTCTTACAGCTAATGAAGTTATAGATCTCTGGAGAAGAAAGAAGAAATCTGGTTTCGTTTTCAAGGTGGACTTCTATAAGGCTTATGAGAGTCTTAATTGGGATTATATCCTGGAAATGATGATTAATTTTGGTTTTGGCCAAAAATGGATTAAATGGATTAAGGAATGCTTGACCAATGTTACTATGTATGTCCTTATCAATGGTGGAGTCACAAAAGATTTCCCTATAGGCAAAGGCATTAAACAAGGTGATCCTATTTTCCTTTTTCTTTTTAATATTGCAACTGAGGGGTTGAACATCCTTGTCCAAAGGGATGTTAGCTGAGGTCTTCTAAATGGGGTTCAACTTGATAGTAATGGAATGATTCTTGTTAGATCTAGGCAACCCAAGAGGGAGGGTGAATTGAGTCTTTAAAAAATAAATAGCAATTTAAAAATCTTTTCAGAAATCTTTTAATATTGTAATAAAATAAGATATGCAAATATATAAGAAATCCAAATATTAAAAAATGAGAGATAGAGAAAAAGAACCAAACACCAGCGATTTATAGTGGTTCGGCTTTATTCTAACCTACGTTTACTCCTCAAGATCTCCCTTGAGTATTTTCACTATTCAGAATACTTCTGGGCGTATTCCAAGTCTTTACAAGCTTCAAGATTCCCCTCGAGTTATTTGAATATTTACGGGCACATTCACAAGCCTATACAGCTTTAAGAAGATCCTATGAAAATAAGCCTCTATTTTTTTCTAATCTCTTTTGAACTCTTCTTTGATGAGTTTCACTTACTCACTCAAAGGCTAAATGGTGACTCACCCTTGATTACAATAAATGAGATATAATAAATAAAAAACAATCACTCTCTTTACAAGATTGATTTACAATAAATGAAAGGGTAAAGAGAAATGAGGAACAAGAACAGGAGTTGCAACAATAAATGTGAGCTTGATGATCTCTGAGATTGATTTGAGCAATGGAATAGTAAATGCAAGTCTCAAACCTTCTTAAATGCTGAGAAGTAACTCCTTATATAAGTTCTTGTGAGTTCTTGACCATTGGAG
Source organism: Heliamphora exappendiculata (assembly GCA_034768845.1). NCBI lineage: Eukaryota > Viridiplantae > Streptophyta > Magnoliopsida > Ericales > Sarraceniaceae > Heliamphora > Heliamphora exappendiculata. The sequence goes on along the minus strand of JAOTRH010177113.1, from coordinate 1,400 downwards.
GTAGGTGGGGGAAAGAAATGCCAAAAATTCAACCGTTGAGATCTACTATATTTTGAATTTTCGTTATTAGGGTCGACACAAATAACTTTGGTGTCGACACAAAGTGTCTAAAGCAGGGTTCTTTAAGTGGTTGGGTCGACACAAATCTTCTGAGGGGTCGACACAATTTCTGCACTTTACCTTCCAACGTTCTGGGGTCGACACAAATGAATCTGGTGTCGACTCGTTTGAAACGTCAGCATCCGGAGGAACAACTTTGGGTCGACTCAACTTTCCTTTAGTGTTGACACGAATTTTCTGCAGGAAGTCTCGGTTCTTTTGTGTCGACACTAAAATTCTGCAGTCAGTCTCGATTGTTTTGTTTCGACACAAATCATCTTGGGGTTGACACCAAAATTCTGCAGGCAGGCACAGGACTTTTGGATCGACACGAATTGTCGTGAGCTCGACACCAAAAATTTGCAGGAGGTCTCGGTTGTTTTATGTCCACACAATTTCCATTTGTGTCGACCCAAACTTTCAAAAATTAAAAGTGAGGATCACTTTTGTGTCCACACAAATCTGGTTTGTGTCGACTCAAAAAGAGTCCTGGGCACTTCGGCACTTTTGTATTGACACAAAACTAGTTTGTGTCGACACTAACTTTTGGTACTTGAAGATCAACTTAAAAAACAGTTAGAGTGTCAAACCATTTGATCAATGGGTATTGACACACTTGATATGCTTCAAGTATACTTTGCCTTAAAGTGTTTGATTTAATTTTCAATTAAGATCAACACAAAGTATTCTAATTAAAGAATGCTCATATGTTTGAATCTTTTTTAGATAAAAGTCATAACTTTTTGGCTAAGGTGTCAATTTTGATTGTTCAAAATGTGTTAACATTTTCATTTTGGAACTATAAAATATTATCCATTTAAAATCATTTATTCTTAGAAAATTAATTATAAAAATCATCAAAATCAAATTAAAAAGCTGTTGGGCTAACAATCTCCCCTTTTTTGATGATTACAACCATATTATCATTTTTTATAAAATAGTTTAAAATATTTTTCAATAAGGGTTCTCCCCTTATCAATATGCCTTAAACATTAAAAATAATTTTATCAGTTAGGCATATAACATAGTGAAAACATATAGTTTTTAACATGATTTGCGCAAGCGATTAAGAAGTATTCAAAATTTATTCTAATTTGTGCAAAATAGTGAATATGTGTAAGTGATTTACCCAAACACATCCAATTTTATATGAAATCCATTCAACACACATTTATAGGCAAATGAATTAGATATAAGACAAACATAATTCATTTAAGAAAAAAATGCTTAAACATATAAACCATTTATTCACAATTCATTTAAAAATAAAGATTGTTCAAACATTCCAAACCATTCAAAAA
>JAOTRH010177092.1:0-12151 GCA_034768845.1 Heliamphora exappendiculata | reverse complement strand
AATTAAATTAAATAAGTATATAAGCAAATATGTAAAGAGAGTAGAATCTCAATTGTAGTTATTAAGATACACAAGCAAAAAAATATATGACATAATATATATATATATATATATATATTAGTAAAATATAATTAATTTATTGTATGGTAGCAAAATGTTGCGAGCTTTTGAGCTTGAAAGTATTGATCTGTTTTTGCTTAAATTTTAAATTTTAAAAATGCAAAAATACATAAATTAAGATATTGTTGATTATTTCATTCTAAAAATAATCATTTGCTTTAATTTTAATTAATATTGTAATATTCATTAAATTCTTTAATTGACAATTAATATAGTAAGTAGTAACATCTGTCAAATTTTTTAATTTATGATATTTTTATAATCTTAAACTAGGAATTGAAACGAATATTAAATAATTAAAATATAAAATAACATATATTATTATTCATTTTTAGAGCAGTAATACTATAAGTTTAAAAATAAAATTTAAAAAATATTTAAAAAATAATTAAAATAATTAAAATTTATATTTAATAAAATATAAAATATATTTTAATAAATCTCAATTATTCAAAATCACTTTAAATATGCTCAATTATTCATATCACTATCCCTTTGTTGGACACTCTCTCTCTAGAAAAGAGGGAAAGGTGATAAACTGTGGAAAAAAATCAAGTTTTGGGGCAGCTCTTTCTCCCCCAGCAAGATCTGAGGAACGCTTTCAAAATTTGCCTCCATTTTCATCACACTCGGCGGCAATGGCGGAGCTCTTGGAGTTCGGCACCTCGGGGAAGAGCTCGAATCGAAAATATTCTCGCTCATAGGAGCGCAGCGACCCAGCTTGGCTCCCAACTATGGTAAAACCAGTTCTCTTCGGAGCTCATCAACCCCACCTCCTCAGATCTTCAGGACATTCAAAGCTCGGGAAGGCGATATCTCGACGCCTGGTTTCTTCGGCGCTAGGGTGGCGATATCTCGGCTCCCCAACACAATAGCTCGGCCTGATAGCTTCGGAGCTGAGGGTGGTGATATATCGGCTTTCCGACTCAACAGCTCGACTCAACCTTCCCCGTACCTGACCTTAAACGGCGACAAAGCTCCAACTGCCCAAAATGGGCAATTCTAACTCTGCTTCTGAGATCTAACTCTCTAATCTCTGTTGATGGCTGCCAACACCCTACCATGCTCAGCCACTCATCTTCGATGCTCGATGCTTGCTTCTCGTCTTGATCGGTGCTCAGCCACTCCTCCACGGAGCTCGGCACTTGATTCCCACACTTGAGAGCTTGGCTGTTTCAAAAGGTGTTACAAAGCTCAGCTCTAAAGCTCAGCGATTATTTTTCGGGTTATCTCGGAGTCTCAACGCCCAACACAAGCTCTCCTTTATAATTTTCTACCTCGGCGAAGCTCGACAACTCATCTTCTCCACATCTTGGGTTGCACTTCTTGAAATCAAAAAAAATTCCAGATTAGCTCCAAATGGTGTAAGTTGTCACGTAGTGTATACCTGGTCCATCATCATCAATTATCATCAAAGCTCCACCTGTTAGTGCTCCAGTATACACAATTTTCAGACCCATTGGGGTGCTCGACAAATCACCCAAAATGCGGCAACTCAGACTTCCCTCGAAACTCAACACTTGTTTCTCAAACTGATTTGGGGCTCTTCGTCTCAGATTGAAGAAGGAATCTCAGACTGAACTAAGGTATGTCTAGTTGATTTACAGAAATGGGTTGTTTCAGGATTGAAGAAGATGAAATCCCAAAGGAAGATGCACCGGTCTACGGCCTTTTCTCAACACTTGAGCTGTTGTTTGCAGCGAACCGACTTGGTTCCCCGTCTCTCCACACACCTCGACAAGGCTCCCAGCTTTGGTCTCCGAGGCTAGAGCTTGACAAAATCCTAAGCACCGAACCCACCTCATGCATTGCAGGATTCCTCCACAGTTCCAGAGTTCGGCATTATGGCTCGGCACACAGCTCAGCAACATCAGCTCGGTGCCATATCCGAAGTCGACTCCTTCATAGCTGACATGCATATTCGAAGGTTCTAAAATCAAAGGGCTCAACCAAATATGTGAAGCTTAAACCGGAGCCAGAAGGAAAATTATTAGCCTATCTCACATAGTGAGATTGATAGAAGGAAATACACCAACAAAGAGTTCATTTTTCCTCCCGAGCTGTTACTAAGGAAACCAATGTATCTAAATTCGAATGGATTTGGTGGGCTTAAATGGCACTGAACCTTGTAGTTTCAGCATGTTTAAGATTAGTGGGGCATGCCGCAGACAAATAATGTCAGTAATTCTTATTGAGTACCTCAAGAAGTTCGACAAAAAGCATGATAAGTTTTATGGTAACATGTTTGGCAGGCTGAACAAGTTAGAGACTGTTGAGCCAAATAAAGGAGCACCAAAGGAAGCAGAGCCTGTTAACATAGACAAAAATAGCCCAAAAGTACTATTCGACTTCAGTGCAGTTATGTGGAATTAGAGGTGGTGGGAATGCTGCAGCTCAGCCATTGTTTTGGCAAGCAAAATCAAATCTATCTTTTTATACTGGCATTTGAATCAGAAAAAGAATTTGAAGCTCAAGATTTCAAATCAACCTTCATTGCTGAAGACATACCAAAGGGCAAGGTGTTAATTGATGATGCAGAAATTAACAAAACACGAACAAGAAAAGCTCTTGCAAGGATAGAGCATGGGAGCAAAAGCCCTAAATCGGCTAGGCAAAAAAGGTCCCAGTTGGTCTCCGGGTCAAGCCTAGGCAAGAAAACTCTAGCTCGGCTGGGCAAAGAAAGTCCCGATTAGTCTCAAGATCAAGCCTAAACAAGAAAACCCTAACTCGGCTAGGCAAAGAAAGACCCAATTGGCCTCCGGGTCAAGCCCGGGCAAAAAGGCCCTAGCACGATTAAGTAACAAAAAGTCCCAACCGATCCAAAGTCAAGCCTAGGCACCAAAGATTCTCAAGCTCATTTGGGTTTCTTTCTATATAAGTCGTCAAAGACTCTCTCCCTCCAACACTTCGTCTGTACATGGGAATTCAGATTTAGGGGCTTCGGCTAGATCAAACTCCCTCTTAATGCTCAACAAAAAAACCCAATCTGCGACGACTTGAGTGATCCACATTTCAGTGTAACAACAAGAACGAGAAGGTCGTACCTCTTCAGAGTTCGGCTCGGCGCTGACTCTCATGAGAACAAGAACTCAGCTCGACTCTCAGTACTTAGCTTCTCAACTCAATGGATAAGCTCGGTGGCTCAATCTTCCCCATCTTCGGAGCTCAGTGCTCGATTCTAAGCTTCAGCCCCTCATCGGAGCAACACAACCCAGTGTTTGTTGCTCAAAGCACGACATCACAGCCACCCGCCACTTAGAGTTCGATGGCCTAATTTATTTGGCACATGATTGGCACCTCTGCAACTCAGACTTACTCTCTCAAAGCTCGGTACAGCCTCTCAACAGCACGACTCTCTGCTCAGAGCTCATAACCCAGTTTCTGTCTCCTAACAATAACATCAGTATTCTCCATTTCTCCACCATCATACTCGACTATTGAAAGCTCTCCGTAATAACAAAATGTTGTAGATTCTGATCACTACTCTTCGAATTATTATGAGAACTATATGAATGATCTCTCCCATTCAGATTGCTGGTCTAGGGATGAGGTAAATACAAATTCATTTACTGGCAAGGAGAAAACTTTGTTGTCTTGATAAAAAATGGGGTACACGGTGAAAGATACCACAATAGCTATATGTGGTCTAGATTCCTCTGTTGCTGAACTGATAGACTTTATATATACTGCTCAAATGACAAAGGCAGCAAATGCCCATCAAACATGTCAAAACTACGCAAAAAATGGCAAAAAACACATCCAATGCAAGAAATATCACAACTAGTATAGGCGTGGAGCAGTGAGCAAAAGAATGCCACCACCAGATCGTACCTGCTCTAGAACTCGGCAAAGCCCTAACTTATCTAGGCAATGGAAAGTCCCAGTTGGCCCAAAGTCAAGCATGGAAACAACAGCCTTAACTCGGCTAGGCAAAAAAGTCCCAATTAGCCTCACAGTCAAGACTCGGCACAAAAGCTACTCACCCAGGCAAGAAAAGCCCCAGTTGCCCTAAAAGGATCGCTACCAAGCACAAGTCCTGATAATCTCGAAAATGTGGTGATTTCAAGATTTTTACATCTTCTGTTGAGAGCTCTTCTTATTGAAACGACTTAACCTTCTCACAAAAACCCTAACTTGGCTAGGCACCAAAGCCCTAGCTCGAGCTAGGCACCAAAAATCTTAGCATATCTAGGTATTAGTTGATAGCCTTAGTCCTGCTAGACATTGAAAAATAGCGTAATTCAACTAAGTTTCGCAGTACAGACCAGAGATACATAAAGCTTTCCATCTCCTTCTGTAGGAGCAGGTAGAAGTTGGGAGTTAATTATAGTGGTAAAAAACTAACAAAGTGATTAAACCTAATCAAACACCCCCTAACCATGGGTCAGGGGTGACAAGACAAGAGTAAAGGGTTAAGCCATCTCGCTCTCTATATAAAGGCCCTCCATCCTAAGCAAATGGATAATTTATGACTTCATCTCTTTACACATTTTCTTTCTCAAGGCCCATCTAACTTGGCCATCAGAGGGCTTCTCTCGGGTTACTGACCGGGAGCTTGTTCTGCAAGTACGCCGTTATGGAGCACTTTGAGGCTCGGTCGTCTTCGCCATCGTCAGGTTTTTAATCATCACTAAGAGGATAAGAATAATCTTGGTTCTCTCAATATTAATGAACAATGAAATTTTAATTCGGTGATTTTTTTTATGAAATCTATTCATTTTACGATTTTTTCCCTTCAAAACTTCGTGCAATTTCTCGGGTTATAATTTTGGGCAGGCACAGCTGAGCCTAGGCCCGCCAAGCTAGTGTCAAATTTTCGAGCTAGATAGGGCTTTTTCATCAAGGGGTAAGCCCAAGCCTTAGGGATATTGGGCTCGGGCTCAGGCATCTGGCCTAAGCCTTAGGCAGGTTTTTGATTTTTTTGGTTTTTTTTTGTTATATATGTTTATAATTTTATTACTTTAATAGTTATTTAATTTATAAATTTATAATATAATATTAGTTTATTATTTCATTAGTAGTGGTTAATATATTAACATTAGTTTATAAGTTTATATTTTATTAATTTATAAGTTTATTAGTTCATACTTCATAGTTTATATTAGTTTATAAGTCTATAATGTATTATTAATTTATTAGTTTATTTAAGTTTATTAGTTTTTATAGTTTATTATTAGTTGTTGAGTTATTAGTTTATTATATAAATTTATACTTTATTTGTTTATTAATTTTTAAGTTTATTATTACTTTACAAATTTATAATTTATAACTATATATTTTTTATTTATTATAAATTTAATAGTTTACTTATTATAAGTTAACTATTAATTTGTAAGTTTATAGCTTATATTATTATAAATTTATAAATTTATAATGTATTATTAATTTACTAGTTTATTATTTATTATAATTTATAGTTTATTATTAGTTATTAACTTATTAGTTTATTCTATAAGTTTATATTTTATTTGTTTATTAGTTTACTTACTGTAAATTTATTAATAATTTGTAAATTTATAGTTTATATTATTATAAATTTATAAGTTTATAATATATTATTAATTTATTAGCTTTTTTTATATAGTTTTATTTTTATTTTTATGAAAAATGAAAAATATGATTTCTTTTGTTATTAAAAGAAAAATAATTTACGAAGTTTGTTTTTATTTTTTAAAAATATAATTTTTTTTGTTACTAAAAAAACAATTTAGAAGGTTTAGTTTTATTTATTAGTTTATTATTATAAGTTTATTGCTTTTCGGGTCGAGGACCGACCTAATGCACGGGCTTCGAGGGGTAGATACAGACCCGAAAATTATATGTTCGGATTCGGCCCGCATAGTGCTAGGCATCAAACAGGCCTCAGACTGTCCATGGGCCTCGGACTAAAATTACATCCTTACAAATTCTTGAGTTGTGCGTATTAGTTGCATTAATTTTGAAATAAATTATAAATTTGATCATTAATTTTTTCAAAATAGTTGTAATTTCACCAACAATAAAATTTTGAAAAATTTAAAGATTAATAATTTTTTTAGACCTCATAAAAAATTTAGTCTCACAACTTGTATTTTAAGAAATTTAGTCATATCAAATTTGAAATAATTATATTATGTCTAATTTATTCCTATTTAAGTATTAATTTTTTCCGTTTTAGACAAACGAAAAAATTCAAATGATATATTTATCAAGTCATCATAACTGTTAAAAATAAAAAATAATACATTTTTATTTAACTAATGTCTCAATTTTATGAACTGATAAATATATTACTTATCGCATGAGACAAAAACTATAAAAAAAATTACTACGAGATTAAAACTCTAATATCAGTTAATTAATGATAGTACTCATAGTAAAATTACTCTAAAATTTGTTTGTTACTGAAATTTCATGGATAGTGAAGTTTGCATAGTTTAGTGATAGTTAAACTTATCTGTTATTTTTTATAAAAATTTTGGTATCTATCATTAACTTTATTTGATGGATTCTAGAGTACTCCGAAACAGTTAATTTTATGTAAAGAGAACTTATAAAGTAAAAGATATGGCATTTTAAAGTATGTAGTTATCAAGTTTATATTAGGAAGATTTGAGTATAGATCCTATTTGAGATACTTATTTAGGGATAAATGGCAATTTAAAACTAATGATCTATTAAGTTTCATATTCTATTATTATACCAAAATTATCGCTCATGTTTCAGTAATTTAGATTTTTCAACAAAAAAACCATTATTATTTGAAAAAATCGTTAATATCAATTGAATCCCAAAAAAACTTGGACCAAGAATGCTCAAAATTACAGTTATGACATTTTTTGCAAAAGCAATTATGAATCCTCCGCGATCTAAAGTTGAAAACTCTTCGACGATGGTGTATGACTCTAATATGGTTGAAAATGATATGATACTTGAAAACTCCTCAATTTTATGTTTATATAAGCAAACAAAATAGAAACGATATATTATAAAAATATATATTTAGTTAAAAATATGCGATTGCAATAAATGAGACATTTATTTCAAAAAATATAACAATCTTTTATAGAAAAATAAGATATTTTACAAGGTCTCATTTTATGTAAATGAGACACTTCTTAAACAAATAAGATATTTCATAAATTACACAAAAGAAAACTCTTATATATCATTCCAATAATATATTTGTTGTGAAAATCCAAGCACTCTTTTTGTTTCATTGTGCATAAGTTGTGCTACAACTTGTGTGCAGCTTGAGTGCTGTGATTATTATATCTTAAAAGATAAGCGTCCATTCAATTATGAAAGAATCCAAGCACTTCTTTTGGTTCCTGGTGCATAAATTGTTGTTCTATACTCCTTTCTCTACATTCTCTTGTCTTTCTAAGAGAATCCAAGTGATCTTTTTTGGCTCGTTGTACATAAGTAGTGGTACACATAAGTAGTGCTACAACATGTGTACGACTTGAGTGCAGTAATTATTGTGTCTTAAGAGATAAGTGCCGTCCATTCAACTCGTCCTCGTAGCACCAGTGCAAGTGGCAAAATACTATTTTTGCCAATTTATAGTCTCTGAGCAATAATTCTTACTACTTTTTGTTACTTTGTTAAGATTCGGGAATTCTTGAATGTTGCTTTCTGTTTTATTCGGTTTCTAATTCACAAAAAAATTACAGCACTATTTTCTAACACTTCTATCTTCTATCTTCTAAATTATCTGAGCAAGAAGGGATAAATAGAAATAGATAGGGTAACCTATTACCTTTTACATTTGTCTTCCCAAATCAAAGTACAAAGTCACGGTTCCTTCACATGCCCTAACATACAATGCTCTAAATGAGTATCCGCAGCAATGAAGTGGCAACCTTCCTGAAGGGTAATGGGCTAAAGGAGGAATTTGGGCAGGGTAAGAAAGTTGAGCCGGGCTTTGACCCAATAGGCTGAGACCTCGACTTAATGGGCCAAGAAGTGCCACTGCAGAGCTGGAAGCCCGACCCGAATGAGAGGAAGTATGGGCCAAGCTAGTACGACCAAAGAGCATCATGAGCTCGGGTACAAATATCGCATTGAATGTGATGTAACCGGAGAAGGTACAATATTTAATGCAGTATGCAGTATGACGCAACAGGATGGACATTAAATGCGATTAGACCGGATGCTTCCCACTCGTCGAGTGATATGAGAGCCTCAGGTGAAGCATTAATTACAAGGATGTCGGCCCAAAGGATAGGCCGAGGTAATAGAATTTATAGCAATGTGACAGCAAATGATTCGTCACCGCCGCTAATACAATGGCGGGGTGGCAAGAGTGTTGCAGGTGGGTGTACCAGATAAATTATTCATGAGGATTGAAGAGAGAGAGAGAAAGAATATCTTCCACTATAAGAGGAGAGAGGCTCATAGATCAAAAGTAGAGAAAAAGATATAGAAAAAGCTGTCAATTTATTTTCTTATTAGTTTCCAATCTGCTTGCACACACTTTCTAACTTCATCATTAGAGGGATTCCCGACAACTAGTCGCCGGCTAGCTCACGTAGTAGTCACGCTTGCTCAATCTTGTAGGTGCTGATCTGCTGGCAAAATCGGTTGGGTTGGATCTGACCCATCAAATAAATTTAATTTACGGGACACCTCCCATACACTTCCTAAACTTCCAACTCCCTTTTGGGCCTCTTCTTCTCGTCCTAAATCATTTCTTTGGAGTCTGCCCAAAAGAAACTGGGAATTTCAAATGAGCTTTCGATATGAAAAAGTTATCAGTTGAATTATTTTTTGAAAAAGCTGTATTCTGAAATAATTTTCTTAATTTATACACGAAATGACATTAACTTAATCAAAAGCATAAACAACACGAGGCCAATAAGTAGACCTAAATTTCTCATCCCTGGTCAGTGTAGATTACCTTGTTCCTGTCCACATGAATCAGCAGACACCAATCACAGAGGTTATGTGCATACAAATATCTAAGATAAGCGTCCTAGTTGACATCTCAGCAAGTGCATTAAGACCCAAGAACCTTCTTAACTAGACTAAGAAAGTTAAGAGACAGGCAATATTAGTATATTACCATAAACATAAGCTTCCACAGCCCACAGCAATGCCAACAGGCTTCTGCTTCAGCTTCAGATTCAGCATGCGTGTTTGATCGAACATGCTTCTCATCTGCATTCCCTTTTGAGCTCCTTCCACCTACAGAAAGCTGTCCCATACAGTCGGTGAAGAGGAGGCAGTGTTAGAGAGAACCATTATATCATTTATACTTGAATACATTATTCTCACTTTGAACCATTTGACCTTGAATATTCCATCAAATTGTTCCTCCAGAAATCTAGTCACAACCGATGGGACAAAAGGCAAAATACCTTTATACTGAAATGCCTCCAAAGATCATAACTGAACCCTCCATTGCAACCAAATCTTGTGCTTCTGTAATTTATCTAGACAGTACCATTCCACAACGGATATAGTAATATCTATGTCTAGACCTTAGCTGGATCCCCTCCATACATCATTAGACATAGAAGCATCTGAAAGGAGATGCTCAATAGTCTTGAGGCTTTCATGTCAGCCAATGATTTCCAAGTGGCGAGACATCCTGAACAACATTTCATAAAAATAACAAAGCTCTCGAGAAAGTTTCGATCTCCAATTGAGTTCCAGTCCTTGGGATCCAGCCACAATGATGATAGATTTTTAGTTTCCACTTAAAAAGATAAATTAGAAATTTACCAATTTAAAATGCCATGTTAAACCAAAAAAGGAATGTGGTGTCACCTGCCTCAAACATAACCATGCAATGTTGTGGAAAGATAAAGGTCCATTAAACAACAAATAAGATGGCTGGTAAATTAGAAAAATTAACTCTTTGAAGCACTAAAATGTTACATAGTTACTAGAATCTTACGACTCCCAATTCGATTCAAGATTCATGCATAGATCAATACAAGTCTATTAGTGAATCTACGTTATGATAGAATCAAGATAAATCTTATTATTCACGATTCAATTCACGAGTTGATTCATATTTTCGATTCATACGATACTTATAATTATCAAATTCAAAATAAATTCGAACCCTATATTTATCACTTCTTCCTTTTTTTGCATTTTGAAAATGCCATAATAGATCTTAGTGTGTTTATTGTGAAAATATAAAATAACCATGCATAAGTATTTAAAAACTAGGCCAATCCAATAGTTCATAACATTTTTTCTTATTTTACCTTTATATAAAAAGGTAAATAAAAAAAAAAAATTGATTCATGTGATTCTTATAATTATCAAATCCAATAAATTCAAAACCTATATTTATCTTTTTTTTTGCATTTTGAAAATGCCATAATAGATCTTAGTGTGTTTATTGTGAAAATATGAAATAACCAAGCATAAGTACTTAAAGATGTTTAAGATGAAAATAACAACTTTCAATAAATTATCTATTCTTTCTTATCTGCAAACATACGCACACCCGCTCCCCTATCTTGCTCTTAACAAGACTTGAATCTCCCACCTCCCATTTGGAAGTGTTAACACCTATACCGTTTGGTCAACTGCCTCTTGATTTTCTATAAATTATCTATTGTTATTTGAAGAAACAAACAAAATTTAATATGATATGGGTTGAATTAATTGGACTCAACGCCTTTATAACATTTTTAAAACTTCTTTTTTTTATTGTATTTAGCAATAGCTGCAATACGTATACAAGACACACTTTAATGTGTTTTGCTTTAATCTAAAAAGTTTTCACTCACTCTTTTTCTTATTCTACTCTCTTCGAAGTTTCTTGATCCCGTTTATGAATTTCAAAGAGAATAAACTTAATTTAAAGAATAATATAGTTACTTGGACCTAGCCAAAATCTCTTGTAATGAATGTAAGTATCTTTCCAATTAAATTACATAATCATGTTCCTATTGTATTATTTGCGTCAACAATCAATATCATTTTATTTATTTTTTCTTGTACATATGAAGTGTTTTATTTTATTTTTTTGTAGACATATGAAGCGTTTAACATCATTTAATAGTTTATGCCAAATTTTACAATTTTCAATTCACGATTCGCAAAGTTAGGATATCAATTCACAATTCACAAAACTAGGATATCAATTCATGATTTGACAACTAAGAAATTTCAAGGCAGCATTCCATATTCTTTAACTTGGTACACGAGAGTATAGAAGTTGAAAACCAGTTCACTATGGGGTATACTTACAGGCCCAGCAGTTACAATGTTAGCTCATTGAAAGGGAATCAGAGGGATGTAGCCCCATGTATACATCAAAACAAAGTGTTGCAAACTCAACTTCATCATCAGCCTCAGAGGTTTAGACGAGGGGTGCAAAAACCTCCAACTTTGACCATGGAAGTTCTGGGGAAGCATCCATGGATTCCAAAGAACAAAACATCATGTGCTGCCAGATGTTATGAAGGTAATTTAATAATTAGAATGAAACGAGGAAAATTTTGCAGCATTATGTATGAGATCAACCTGTGTGATAAGTTCTTACTGTGCAGGTTTCCAAGATGCTAAACAAGATTTTTAGTAGCCAATGAGCATGGGATTACTCACGACAAGACTTATCTGTGACTGTATATATGGAACAAAAAGACTTAGCATTCCCTTAAAAAGAAGCACAAGATGTACAGTATAAGATATCATAATTTCTAGCCATCAAAAGGCAACATATTATATATCTGGTAATGATGTAGTGCAATCTTACATCTGCCTCTTGAATTGTTTCAAAAATAAAAAGTAGCTATTCAATTCAACAATAACTGCCCCTCTGAGAAAACTAGAATACTACTCAACACTTTTTTGGCCTTGAAATCATGAAGCCGTGTTGATTCGTTATCAGAAGAACAATGAACTCAATAACGATATGAAGTCACAAAATTTCCTAATGGCATTTACGAACTTGTGATCATTGCCATTGCATATAACTGTTGAAAAGAATGGTAACAGAAAAAAGGTCAAAATATGAACCCTTGATTTTCTGTTCAACATATAGGAATTCTAGTATCAGCAGCAATTAAGTTTCTTAGCTCCA
>JAOTRH010177071.1:0-12151 GCA_034768845.1 Heliamphora exappendiculata | reverse complement strand
GGACCATTGAATGTTTTCTTTAGTTTTAGGGACCATGGTTACTTTATTTTTAAGTTTAAGGGTACTATGCACTTGCCAAATCCTTCACTTGTTTAAGTATTTAACTTAACCATTTATTACTCTCTTCAAATCATTAAATTCTAAGGTACTGCAGCATTTTGAGGTATTTAGACTTGGAGTTGGATTATGATTTTTGGCAACGATTTAGATTAAAATATTCTCTACAACTTTTATGTATTACACGAACTCCAAAACCTAAGGCAACTAGGTGAAAAACTTGACGAAAATGAAAACGGTTCAGCACTTGTACAGAAAATTGGTCAGAAAAGTGTCTCTGTTGGTCTCAATTTTGGGGTATCAAAACAACTCAAAGTGAGCCCATTTTTTGGATATGTTCTACTTTAACATGTCCCATACAAGGTTAATGTTTAGTTCTAAATGTAGTTATTTGGAACAAGTTAGAGTTTTTGGCTATTTTATAAAATAGGTTTTGTCAGGTGCCAAAACTCAGCAAAGCTGGTTTTGGACAGTGAGTTTAAAACGATTTTAAGGGACCGTCCCAAGGCCTCTAGATCTGATTTTTGGAAAAAAAAAAAGTAGTTCCATATGTTAGCTACCATGTTTAGGTAGACCACATTTGGGGTAGGTTACTAAAAATATGTGTTTTGGGTTACACAAAAATGTATGACAGAAGTGTCCTTTGAGGGCTGAAAGATAATAGAGAGTTTCAAAGAAGTTTTGGCCCATCAAAACTCAATAGAGTTGGCTCATTTTTGGTGGGTTGCTAGATATGTACGTTATCTACAACTTTTATGTTTTCCCCAAATCTCGGATCTCAGTGTAAACTAGGGTTTTTAGGTCTGCATTGTTGACTGGTCTTAAACCGACACACTTTGATAGAATTGTAATATGTCAAGTTGAACTCACTCAAATGTGTTCCAACCAATTTTGGATGAAAGATAACACAATCATCTGGGTCTGTACATAAAAAACATGCTTATAGCAATTTTCTACATTGAGTTATGATGTTCCAAAGACCAAGGCAGAAAGCTTAAAACATCCAAAACTCTGGCCTATTTTGGTTCTAGCCTCTTAGTTTCATGTGTGTAATTTTTGATCCATATTCTTTGTATACATGTGTTATACTTCAATATATCAATGTTCCAGAGTTTATAGAAGTCATGGAACATTTGAAAAAACTCACACCAACTCACAACTTCAACATTCATACCGAACATTTCCAAAAATCTAACCATGACGCCCTTATTTTTGAGTTTTCGGTTCTTGATCTTAAATTTGTGTTTGAAAATAATGAAAGAGGTATTTGATATTGATAAAACTAGAAGTGTTAGAGCCTTGATTACTTTGTTTAGAAGTTTTTTCTTGGTGATGAAAAATTTTAGATTAGCTTTCAAGCTCCATGGATCCTCCTCCTTCTTTCTTTTCCTTTTTTGTCTTTTTTTTCTTCTCTCTCTCTCTCTCTCTCTCTCTCTCTCTCTATATATATATATATATATATATATATATATATATATGCACGAAATTATGAAGAAAATGGTAGGTTGGGTCTCTATTTATAGTCAAAAGTCAAATAGGAATCTTTCTTGGGAAGCTTGGTTAACCATAGGTTTAGGAACCTAACCGTAGTTTTTTTATATACTTAACTTGAGTTTGTGAAACTTGCTCACCAAATTTGGCATATTATCTTAGATTAGCCACTTACGTGTGCATATATATATATATATATAAAATATCAAAATAATTTTCTTTATTTATTTTTAGGAGAAAATTCAGGTATTTTTCACATAGATTCGCTTATTAACTTTTCGAGTTTAACTCTTGTCTTAAACGACTTGGGCTTATAATTTTGATTTCTTATTCTCAATATTAAGGTTTTAATATATGCTTGTGTAGTTCTGACTCTATTCCGGGTCTTGGCTCGAAAAGGTTAAACGGTCGGGTCGGTTCTTCTTACCGAACTTAGATTCGAGATTTTGTTTCTTTTGAAATGTTCTTTCTTTTCTATTCATATTTTGAGTTTGGGTTATTACAATGTGTGCATTGGTGTCGACACAAGTTGATTTCTGTCAAGGTGCTAGAGTGTCGACCTATGTATACGATGGTGTCAACTCAACTTGTTCTTCGGTCCTTGACTTGGTGTCAACACAGGTTGTAGCTAGTGTTGACTCAACTTGGATCACAGTCTAAAACTAAAGGTGTCGACACAAATCTGTTCTCCTAAAACGTCTCAAGCAAAACGTTAGAGGTAACGACCTTAAACCTTAATAGTGTTGACACACTTGAGTTTGCTAAGTGTACTTTTCTTGTAAGTGTCAATCCAAAAGCCAATTGACGTCGACACAAAAGTTCTATACAAGAACACTGAGTGTCAACTCATTTAGCACCGAGTGTCAGCACAAATGGCATACGGTGTCGACATATTAGCGTGTAGTACCCACTCAACCTTTTTAAAAAATATTTAAAATAATATATTTTTAAACTTTTAATTAGGAAAATGTAATTTAATAAAATCATCAAATTCTTATAAAATGCCATTGGGCAAATAATCTCCAATTTTTTGATGATGACACTATTTTCTATAAAACATTTAAAAAGATTTTTTTGACAAGGGTACTCCTCTTATCATTCAGGGCATAATTGATCATTCAAGCATTTTATCAATAAGAGAAATGATATCAAGTTGATAAATATGTAAACAGCCATGAACTTTCATACAAGAAATTCATAGAGATTGCGATTCAATATCATCAACCATCAAGCTTAAAACTTTTAAAACTAATATAGTTAACCAACAGATTTAAACACAACAAAATTTAAAGTGTTTAACCATTCATCATGTAGATACCCAAATTTGACCAAGCCGAATCTTAGGTACCCATCTCGGATGCTCTTCAATGACGAAAACATGGGAATTGTACTTAAGGATACTCCCAAGCAATCAAAGTCAGGAATTCAGCCCAAAATCAAAGAAACCACCAAAAATCTCTTGGTCGCGAAAATCATATCCTCATGGCCGCTACCTTTTTCAAAACCCTAGAGCAGGCAGTGCCCTTACTCTCACGGCTGCTACATTTTTGAAAACTCTAGAATAGGCTGCAACTTCCTTTGTCACGGTTGCCACTTTTTAAAAATCCTAGACCTAGCCGCGACTTTTGAAAGTCACGACTGTCGCTATCGGTA
Source organism: Heliamphora exappendiculata (assembly GCA_034768845.1). Lineage (NCBI taxonomy): Eukaryota > Viridiplantae > Streptophyta > Magnoliopsida > Ericales > Sarraceniaceae > Heliamphora > Heliamphora exappendiculata. The sequence continues at coordinate 8,950 of JAOTRH010177071.1, read as the reverse complement.
CAAATAAAGACATGGCTGACACTGTACAAAAGCAAAAGGTTGCGGCCGCCACTTTAACACATGTTTGGATAGGTGGCAGCATTTCAGAGGACATCTGGGCTCCTACATTGCTTATAAATAGGTGATGTTTTGCACAAAAATTAGGGGAGAACAATTTGGATGCCTAAACTCTGCCAAAATTATTCCCCACCCGATATTCTGATATTCATACTATACACTCCTGAGCCTAGTTTGTGATTTTCCTTGCGCCGGCGAGGCCTTGGAGTATCCAATTTCCGCATCTGAAGAGGCATTCGAGATAGATATTCACACGAGGTATCCTTAGGATCCCGTGATATTTCTTTAAACCCTTATTTCCTCTTTCTCGAGGGCATCACGGTTAAGGTTTTTATTGGTTTTTGTCATTTCATATTCATTTCAATCAAAAACATGTTTATATGAGTGTTCTTTATTAAACAGTATGTCTGTAACTCTCTATTTTGTGTAGAATAGTATATTTCAATTTATTTTCGTGTTCACTAGCACACTGGTTATTTAAAAATCTCTCTGTGGTTTTTAAAAAAAACATGACGGCCGCGATCCCTGGTTAGCATGGCTGTGTGTTTTGTTAACCTAAGGTAACGGTCGTCATTTATTTTATCCTGGCCGCATCTTTTTCTCTTTGCTTTGTCACGGCCGCAACATTCCATTGCTACGACCATGAGCATTTTGTAAGAACAGTAACATGAAAAATGTGTTTCAAGCCTCCTGTTATTTATTTTAATGTTTATACCTTATGTTCCCTTTCTTTTGGAAATAATGCTACTGTAGGGAATGAGGGATAGTCGATTTAGCCTTGACAATGTGGGCTATGGTCTCTACCTTGGATATCCCATTCACTTGAGTTTATTTTGAACTTTGCATGTTGAACAATCCCTCTGAACCTCAAAATACCTTGGCCGCAATGATCTGGCTATCACGACCGTAACATCTTGCATCTTGGTTTCTCGCGGTAACCCTATGTTTGTCACAACTGCTGGCTTCGTGACTTATTTTGTCACGGCTGCAACATTGGTTACCACAGCCGTGAGTTTTCTACAAATCTAGTAGCTTAAAACTAGTATCTAAATCTTTTCTATTTATTCTGTATAGCCTGTATATAGCTTGATTAGAGACAGAAGCATTATTGCATGTCCCTTAAGCCTTTTTTGCTTCAATTAGATTTTCATTGCATGTTATATGTGTGGCATGTCTAGAAATATTAACCAAATTGCATGACCCTCAGGATTATAGTTAAGGTTTTTCTTTCCTTGTTTGTTTTTATTTAAACTCTCTTTAACCTCCCATTTTATACATATTACCTTTAAAAAGTTTACAACAAGAACCAATATTAACAAAGTAGAGGCCAACCTCACGATTGGGTGAAAAGGGTGCCTAACACCTTTCTTTTTCATACCTTAGCCCCCGAACCCTCTTTTTCTCTGATTACACTTTCAAAAGACCCGCAACCTTCTTTTTATTTTTCTTATTTTTTCTTCAAAATTAAGTGGCAACTCCAATTTTCTTAAAGAACGTGCTCTAATATCTTGGATTTTCTTGTTTAAAAAAGAAAACAGCATTTTTCTAAAAATAATAGATATCTGGTGCACCATTCATCCCACAAAACATGCCCACAGTTTTTCTGGTGACTCCGCTGGGGACTAATTTTTCAAAAAAAATCATAAGAGGGCTTAATTTGAAACGTCAATGGTTCTTATTGTAAACTTTTCATTGGTATTCGCATTTGTATTTGTAAATTTGTGTGCTTGGTTCTCAAAACCCCTACTGCACTTATTCGATACCTCGGTTAGTTTACTATTTTGGGGCTATATCGGGGAAGCCAGTAAGCTTTCTGGCCATATGCTCCCACAGATGTGACAAAAAGAGTTATTACGTACTGTTTGACCATGCCTTGCACCATTCTTGGTATTATGAGGTATATTTTTGACTTTATTTAAAAGGTAAACTGAGTGCAGACCTACCAACCTTCTCATGTTGCATATAGCTTCTTAGACCCCTTCTTCTAGGATTAATAATTCTTTTAGGATTATGTGATTTTCTTTTTTTATGGATGCTTTTATTTGTATAGTTAGCACCCTGTTTAGGTTAGTTTTCGTTTACTTCTTCCGTTGCCGAACACGAGTTTGTTTCAAGTTTAGACTCGACTAACAAGTCCTCTAATTTACATGAGTCCTTTCAATTCAATGACCCGAGACAATAGCTCCATACAGAGAAAAACCCATATGCACTTGGGCCCGATCTCTGAGTGGAAGACTCAGACGCGTAAATCAGTTGAGGTTACCAATGGCAGACCCATAATTGACTATGATAGATATAATAAGGCAATCCTGAAATTACAACGGATAGTCGAGGGGGTTAACACTGCCATGGACAATTAGGCTAGGATTCAGACTCAGTGCCAAACATAGATATAGGCATTTCAAACCCGAGTTGTAGACCCCAATGAAGTTCTCCTGAATAGCTAGGTAGACAGAGTAAAAGACAACCTTTGGGACGAAAACGTGAGACCTGAGGGAGCCCAGCAAGTAGTTACATAGCCTATTTAGCCGAGAATTTCAAAAATCCTAGCCACAAAAGAGTCAATTTTGTTTGAAAAGGTCGGCAAACTAGAAAAAATTCTGAGGAAAGCCCGAGGGATTGAAGATTACATGTTGGATCTGGAAGGACTTGTCTGTTCCCTGATGCTAAACTGCCCAAGAAGTTAAAGATGCCCGGCATGAAAAAATTTGCTGGAACCAGAAACCCGAGGATCCATTTGAGGATATATGTAGGAACCTTATCGCCAATGGGGATCATTGACCAGTTGAAATCTTAGCTTTTCCAACTGTCTTTGTCGGGAGCCGCCCAAAAGTGGTTATTATCTCTAGATGCTACAAAAATAAGAACTTAGGAGGATATTGCTACCACATTTGTCAACCAGTATAACTACAACATTCAGCTCGATGTTACTACCTGAGAACTTGAGATAACTAAATAGGAGGCCAAGGAGTCTTTTGTCTAGTTTCTGACTCGATGGAAAGCCAAGGCAGCCAAAACAAAAAATTAATCCACTGAGAAGGAACAAGTGACGATGGTAGTGAAAAATACGTAACCACAGTTCTGTAAGTATCTGATAACACAATTGTTGATGACATTTGAGCAAGTTTTTTATGCTAAAATATAAATAAAGGACGCACTACAATCTGGGGATACTGAGAAGGGAGAATCAAGCAAAAGAACATCCAGGAAGCCTTATGTCAATAACCTGAACAATGCCACTAACTTTGTGAGCATAAGCTATGAAGTGAACTTGCTGAACTCCAATATGAGCCAACCTAATTCATCCACCCAGCCAACTACCCAAAATTAACCCCGCAATCGAAAAAGAACTTTGACCCAACTCACTGTACCTTTTTCTTTTATTTTAAGCTGCCCGATTGAGAAGGGTTTTTTAAAGCCTTTAGAGTCGACCTTGCCTTCGAATCCTTTGCCGTCGAGATACAATCTAACCCAGTACTATGCCTTTTACCAGGGGTACGATCACTTAACCAACAACTGCATATGGCTTCAGTATAAGATTCAGAACTTGATAGATAAAGTAATTCCTCCATTTCTGTCATTCAAAAGCTGAATGTGACCACCAACCCTATACCGAACCATGCAACTCAGTAGAACGTGAATGCCATTGGAGAAGGGCTGAAAAGTTTTGATCCCACAAAATTTATAGCCTCTATGGCAGAACCAAAGCCCATTGTAGCTTTGCCATTCGGCTAAGATGTGTTCCTAATAAATGACCTTATCGAGGATTTAATAGAAGATGGCTTTAATGATTTCTCAATCTTTATCATCCATGAAGGAGAAGGTCTTCCCCCGTTTGAAGGTGACGAAGAATAGGATGAAGAAGTCAAACGTTTGTGGGAAGATTTGGCACGCCATGAAGCATTAGATGATTTGGAAGAAGCCTGGATAGATATCAAATGACATATTTTAACCGTTCCAAGTGATGATACAACATGGCACAGAATGGTGGCCTAGTATGGGGAAGCCGAGCTGAGTTTCAAGGTTAAAGAGACAAAAAAAAGTAGTGTTAGAGAAAAGAGAGTCCTCAAAAGAGAAAGAAGTTGACAGCAAAAGCAGATAGGGAAAGAGTTCATCAACCAAAGAAGAGACCGAGAAAAAGCAAGACCATGAAAGGAAAAGGAAAGATCTACCTCAAGTGAACATTTTGGGAACCGTGGGTTTTATGCTCCCTCGATGTAGGAGAAAATACCAAGAAGAGAATGATCTGTGAAAAATAGAAAAAGTGGAGCAAGAATTTATGGATATCAAATACGATGAAGAGGAGGATATACTAGAATGACACCCGATTGTTGAGGAACCGCATGACCATGGGAGCCTGTGGAAACCTTGTTAGAGTTGTATATTAAAAACTATGAATTTTGTTGATTTTAATTTTTAATTCTAATTTTAATAATAAAATTATTATTTTTTATTTTATGGGGATATTAATGAGTAATATATGCAATATCATTTCTTTAATGTTATGCATGGATGTCCTTTATTATGTACAGTATTTAATCTGATGTATAGAGTACGACTTACACACAGAAGACCAGATTATAGGTTCATGCAGAATATAAGAATTTGTTCACAGTTTAGATGAAAATGAACAAATCATCGGTACGACTGTAGTACAAGGTTTTAGTAGGTCTATCTTGGTTACAGGGAACATATAATAACATCGTCTATTATTTCGACTCTCTGTGCTAGTATACTTTGTGTGTATTGAATGGGATAATATTAAGATAATTAATTTTATAGTGACTATATAAATTAATTCACACCCCAAGCTTATTATGAGTACTTATACTCTTAATCCCAAAATAATTATTATTTGTGTATATTTAATATTCGTTATTTTGATTCATTAGATGGTGCAATCTTATATGGGTCAATATTCCCTATGAGTTAGATAGTGTTATTAATTATATGATGAATATTAATTATTAACGAAATCTACGTTCCGATTGTTAGTGATTGATGATACCCCTTTAAGAAAACTTATAAGTTTTCACCGAGCCAAATTCTATAGGTGGATTTGATTATTCGGCAATCAAATAAGTTAAGCGGAAGGGCTTAAATAATTTTAAAGATGCCGATTAAATTAAATTATCAGTAATTAAATTTAATTGGATGGTATTAGAAATCTTTACATGGGGAGATGAGTTAAGCATTTAATAACAGGAGCTCAATGCAATAGGTCTTGAGATTATGGCTAAAAGTGTAATTGCAGTTCTTTAGTAATATGAACTGTAATTTAGTATTTTATAAAAATTATAAAAATTGCTGAAAAGTTTTCATAATTACAGAAACTGCTGAGAGATTTGCATATTTGCAGAAATCGCTAGAAGGGTATTTGGGTCACACTAGAAGTCTATGCCATAATTACTTCACAAGTCCCTGATGCAGTCCTATAAATATGTGAGTAGGTTAAACCATTTTAAAGTATTCTCTTTCAAGACTAAGATTGATCAAGTTTTGCCAGTACAAGTTCTTAAAGGATCGTAACCCACACTGTGTTCGAAAATCACATCGGGAATACAATAAAAGGTCTGCTCAGAGTTTGAACTCGGGAAATTAAAAATTCGTAGTTGAAGAAACAGCCGAAAGGTATTCATCTAAATTGTTTACAAATAATGATGTTTGTAGTTTGCCTCTAACAATTGGTATCAGAGCTGTTTTGATTTTATTTACGGTTAATCGAGGGACTGGATAGATTTAGAACTGTGTTAATCTTATTTTACAGGCGTTTTAATCCCGATTTTATGATCATTATTTTATTTATATTTGATTGAATGAATACTGCATATAATTAATTTTTTAATCACGAGGGTTGATCGTGATGGTTTAAGTTTTTTAATTTGAATGTGAGCTTACAGGACATAGGTTTTCTATGTAAAAGTTTTTATTTTTTATTAAATATTATTTAGAATATTTAAGAATAGGTTTGAATGCCCAAGAACATGAAGAACATGCGACGGCATAACTGGCGGCACCGGCAGTGGTTTCGGGTGTTTTAGGCCACGGTTCGTAGTAGTTTTTGTACGGTTTTGAAACAATTTTTTTCGTAAATTTTTTTTGTAGATTTTATACATAAAAAGAGCAGCAAAAGGGTTTAAAAATTTGCAAAAATTGATTGGAAAAATAGCCACCAGCGGCGGCACTTGTGGCAGCAATCGGGACTATTGTTCATGGTTTTTGCAATATTTTTTAACATGTTTTGAATAGTTTTTAGGTATAAAATAGTAGCAAAATAGGTCTTAAAAATAGTTTAAAACAGTGGCAAAAATAGCGACAAACAGTGGCTGAAACAGGCAATAGCGACGACGGATATGGGCGGCGACGACAGTGGCCCTTCAGGGCTGTTTTCAATGGGTTTTGGAACTGTTTTTTAGGGCATTCTTTAACACTTCATGTGGCTATATATCAGTGCTAAAAACAATAAGAAACGGGAGTCGAAACAACCATAGAACAAGGGAGAAAATGGCAGCGGCAGCGGCGATAGCTTGTTTGAGCTGTTTCGATCACGTTTTTCCAGTCTGTTTTCGTTTTGATTTTTTGACAGAAAAATAATATTTTTTGTAAGTTAATTTTTTCAGAAAAAATGGGGATAAAAATGAAGTCAAGGAGTGGGGGTAAAAGCCACCTGAAGTGGCAATTGGGTGCGGCACCGGCGGTGGTGTTGTTTTCAAGGTGTTCTGGGTCTATTTTTCTAATATGCATTGATCAAGACATGTTGTATTTGTATATCACTACAAATTGAGGAGTCCTAGTAGGATTCAGATACCAATAAGTAGCTGCTTCAAAGGATTGAAACACTTAGCGCCAATCTGATTGCAGGAAGTTAAAATTTTCTAGAGTTTATTTTTTATCATAAAATCAGAACATATATATATATATATATATATATATATATATATTGTATTTGTTATTTATATAAATTGCATGAATGATATATATCTGTTTTATATTTTTTGCTTAATTTAATTAATTCGAGAAATTCAGTTTTAATAAAATTAAGTTCTTTTTAATTAAATGAATTTTTTTTAGATATTTTACTTTTTATAGAATAACACGTTGAAGATGATTTTTTATTAAATCAGATATCTTAGAAAAAGTTAAAATTAATTCTGAATTTTGAATTAATTAAATAAAAAATGTTTAATTTTAATAAATTATTTTTTTTGAAAAATGTGTAATGTAAAAATAAAATATTTTGAATGTCTTTATTTAATACCTTTGCTGCAAAATGAATAAAAGAATGTGCATTTATCGGTAATTTTATTTGTTACGCATTAAAAATGAAAAAATAGCTTGGCAAATTAGAATCTTTTAGATCATGTACATGGAAAGATGTTTTAATTTATTTTAATTAAATGAATTTTTATAACCTTCAAAAATATTTTAAAAAACTAAGTGAAAGAGAAAATTTATTTACAAATAAACCCCGCGGTCTCTATCACCAGTTCATAGGTGATGTAATTAATTATACGTATTGGCAGTAAGTCCTTTCTCCCCATCAGACAAAATTAATTGCGGTATTGTCAGCACGAACATCCTTCAGTGATAATTCTAGATAATTGTTAGTGTAGATCACTTCTCCATCCATAGGGTTCATTGTAAAGCGATTGATTCAAAATTAGGTAATGGTTAACAATTAGCTATACATAATAATATCCTCTCTATCTCAGCCACTGCTATTATTTACTAGAATGAAGCTATGCCAGCTATTTAATTTTACTTGGCATAGTCTGTTACTTAGATAGTAAAAATTAATAAGAATTGGCATGTCTGGACAAACGATGGATAGTAGACGTCCTTCATTCGAGGCATGCTATTCACAGGGTACTAGGCTACTGGCGAATTTTTGTTAAATGATAGACAGAACCAATTTTAAAATAAATTCTATATTTTGCTTGTCATAATTAACGATTATTTTAATTATGCGATTCTCAAGATTAAAATAACTTTCAATTCACTCGCTTTAACACTCAAAGAAAACAAACTAACGGGACCAAACTATGTTGACTGGAAAATAAATTTGGATATTGTCTTGACTGCCGAGGACTATAAGTTTCTATTATCTAAGATTTGTTCACTAGTACCTGATGAGGGGGCGACTGAACTAGAAATCCGAGCTTATCAGAAGTGGCAGAAAGCTGATCAGATTGCTCGTTGTTACATTTTAACTTCCATGTCAAATGTATTGCAGCATCAACATCAGTTTATACCTAGTGCCTATGACATGATAGTGAACCTCAAAGAAATGTTTAGGGATCGAAATCGTGCTGTTAGACAGGTGGCCATAAAATCTATGATGAATACAAGCATGACTGAAGGCACCCCAGTTAGAGATTATGTTCTGAAAATTATCAGTCTTCTGAATGAATTAGAGATCCTATGTGATGAGATTGACGGGAAAACCTAGGTCGATATCATACTCTAGTCACTACCTGATAGCTTTAAGCAGTTCTGCCTGAATTATTCCATGAATAAGCTCGGCTTTTCATTGGTAGAACTTCTTAAAGAATTTCAAGCAGTCGAGGGTGTTCTTAGGAAGCTAGGTACTGTGCATGTGGCTGAAAAAGGTTCTTCCTCTAAACCAAAAGGCAAGAAGAAGAAAAATGTTCATAAACAAGGAGGCACAAGTCTAACAGCAGCTAAGGGATTGTTGGAACGCGGAAGAAAAATTTAGAACCGGCGCCGTGACCGTAAAAAATAGCGCGTGCATTTTTCATGAAAAAGCATAACATTGAACAAATATATTATTATTAGATATACCTTCAAGAAACATTTACAAGTTTTTTTGATGCAGAACAACGATCCGAGACGACCCAATGATCTTCTCACGTATATCCCGACGCACACGACG
>JAOTRH010177070.1:0-43564 GCA_034768845.1 Heliamphora exappendiculata | reverse complement strand
AACTGAAGAAGCCGAATGGCTACGACAATTTTTAGAAGATGTTCCAAGATGGCCTAGACTTGTGCCAGCTATTTGTATCCATTGCGATAGTCAATCGGTAATAGGTAGGGTACAGAGTCATATGTATAATGGTAAGTTTAGATATATACGTCGTAGATATAATACCATTAGAAAACTACTCTCAAGTGGGGTTATCACTGCTGACTATGTAAAGTCAAAGGACAATATTGCAGATCCGCTAACCAAATGGTTAACCAGAGAGTTAGTTGAAAGAGTATCGATGGGAATGGGATTAAAGCTTGTAACATAAAAATGTATCGTGAAGGAAAACCCAATCTACCTGACTGGAGATTCCAAGATCTAGGTTCAATGGGACAACCTAATTGCGTATACATCGGATAATCACCGTAGAGTTTGAGAACTCTTACCTATTCCTATGATGCAGCGGTGAGTTAGAAGGTTAAACATTAAGCTTTTAATGACTTTTACTGCTGAGCCAGGCTGGTATAGAGAAATACCATTGGATAAAAGTCACCTATGTGAGTATGAAGTGGGGCTTGTTCTTTGAGAATTTGACAAGACAAAATTATCGAGAAAATACTTACAGAACCAGGACGTGTGTTTCATTGCCAAAATGAACACAACGGTGAGAACGAAAACTTCGTTGTGGAAGTCGTTGTGTGAAGCCTTTTGTCTCGGTTTACTGCTAAGGTGATATAGTTCAAGGCGGTACCGCCCACTTGTTTGCCGATAAATTCAATAGGTTCTCACAAGAGAAGATTCAAGGCTAACCGCTACCTATCATATGCAGAGACTTTCAATTGTCTATCTCTTTTGCAGTCAGCTTTGTAATCTGGGTTTGTACTCCCGCCAATTTCATTCATTTGGGGATTGTTGAAATTTTGTGAATTCAATTGGCCATTAAATTTCAGGATTCAATAGCAGAATTTATTTGCAATTGAATTGGCCATTCAATTGGCAAATAAATTCTAAGAATCAATACCATTCAATGGTCATTGATTCCTTTTGTAACTCTCCATGGGTGAAAGTCTCTATAAGCTGTCATCCCATTCGATTTTTCAAAAAAAAAAGAGAAAGATACAACAGTAAGTACATAGGTAAGGTGAAGAGGTGAGATACACATATTCTGATTGCAAGCTGTGACAGAGAGAGAAAGACAAATGAGGTGCGTTCATAGCCGATCCTTGGTGGTGTTCCAACGATCGTGTCAGCCATTTTATCCTGGGACAGTGACGCCAGTAGAAAACCTATAACACTCTCGATAGGCAGTGAATCATTCTTAAGAAAACTACGTTTGTAAGACTCGATTTGCATATTTTATTCATGTTATTTCTGTTGTTTCATTTCCTGTAATTACAGTTCATTGTAATCGTTATATATTAATAAAGATGTATTTTTTGGACCACCATGCATATATATATTGTAGTTTTGTATTTCTCCCAACAGCTGGTAGGTGAGTGCTCGAGCAGACTCACTTCGCGATTGAGCGGCCAACTTATAGAAAGATGAAAAAATTCATTGGCAGTTGCACGCTCGAGCGGTCAACCGACAAAAAATTATATTTGGCCAGAAACCCAGGACCCTCAGGATCTCTTTGCCTAAAATTCGATCGGTATGGATTAGAAAGTCAGATTTATTTGAAAATATTGTTAAGAGTACCTCAAAAAATCAACTTGTTGGTGAGACTTTTAGAAGTGCTCCAACTGGAACAAGTGTCTTGGAATAATGTTTATCTCTCTTTTAAAAAAAAAACAAAAAAAATATAAAACAAAAAATGTTTTATATATCTAGTTTCTTTTTTGTAATTATTTTGATTTTCAAAATCTAAAAAACTCGATTAAATCAAAGTGGATCAATTTTTATGAAATAAGTCAAAATAAAAAACAGACTTATTTATTTTTGTTAGTAAGAAGTTAAAAAATTTAATATTTTTTAAAAAAGCACTTTTGATTGACTATGGTGAAAGGGTTCCTATGTTGATGTTGATGTTGATGACTACAAGCATTCCCATCTATTTATCTATCAACTGGTCTTTTTTATTGAGAAATGTTTGTGCTATAAAATGTTTACAAAATTGGCTATCTATACGAACTTTGCCTTTTCATTTGTTATAAAGTGAAAGCCACTGTTTATGCTTTTTTTTATATGCATGTGAAAATAGCTACCTATATGAACCTTACTTTCTTGTTCGTTTTAGTGTGAAAATTGTCACTTATGCTGCTGTACGAACATGCCTAAAAAAATGACTACCTATGCGAACTTTATCTTTTCGCTCTTATTAGTATGACAGCCGCCAAATAAAAAGCATAAATATTTGTTTATATATACAATTCTTTTTTAAGGGGAGCTTTTGTACATCTTCAACAGATATACATTGGTAATTTATCCGATTTGTCTTCAAAAGTGTGAGAATTCTTAAAATTTTTTAAATATATTTTATGAAATATCGATCACATATAAGGATTGAATTCAAATTTTGAACAAAAAATCAAGTAAACTCTTGCCTAATTTTTTTTATTTTCTCGTGACATTAAATCTTAAATTCATTTTTATTTTAAAAATTCAATAAACTTTGATCTTCATTGAATGATTTATATATTTTTTGGTTTGAATGTCAAAAGAATTTATTTTATTATAATGCTGTTAAATTTCAAAAAGTTAAAAAATTAAAAAAAAATAAATAGGGAGAGTTTATAAATATTGTTTTTCAAGAAGACTAGTTTCATGGGAATGCTTCTTTAGATTTTTCGTTGTGGATTCTAAGCAGCACTTTCAGGCCATATACAGAATGGGAGGAGATATGTTTGGTTAGGGACTCTAGGACTCTATTTTTTTAAGTTGATCTTGAACTAATTTTCTAATGATTTCTATTTACTTGATCTTGTTGGAGATATGGTCTTGTTTTGTTTGATCAAGAGAAAAAGATTAAGAGAATTTCTTGAATCAGGATTTAAAGATTTCTCTTAGGATTATAGATTGAAGACATGTCTTGTGTAATTAGAAATTTTGTATTTATCTGAAATTTCCAAGAGAGAGATTGTTAGAAAATTAATTATTATTTAATTTTCAAATTTATTATGGCAATTCAGGTTATATTATTAATGTAAAACTCCTAATGTGTTTAAAAGTCTTATGGTTGGATATTTTTTGAAGTTCTGATTTGTTTGGATTTCTTAAGTGATTATTCTAGTTTGATTTGGAGTCATAAGTTTGTATTGTATTAGAAGACCTTGATCAGAATATTATTCAAGCTAAGAGACTAAAGTACAATAGCACAAATCAAGAGTACAAGCAGCTAATGCAAGATTCGACACGACAGAATACAGTCTGGCACATGACTGCTCAAGCGGTCCCAAGTGCGCTCAAGCAGAACCTAGGCAGTTTTAATTGGATTAAAACTCCAATTGCCTGGTTTTCAAGCCTATAAATACGACCATAAGTCAGCCCCGAAAATTAACTTATGCACTTCAATAATAAAAAATTCTAAAGCAGATCAAAAGTTCCTTTCGAGTTCTAACAAATTTTGAAATTGTTCGTGTTCAACTTAGAAGTGTTCTAAGTTTACCAACGGAGAATTCTGCCGGTGTAAAAGTATTAAGGATTCAATACGTGTGAAGTTTCAAAAATTTGTTGCTGCGACAATCAAGCGGAGAACGATGCACGTGGATTCGACAAGATAGGTTAAGGTGTTTGAATTGAGGATTCGATCAAAATCTGTAAGTGGGTATCTTGTAACTGTTCAATTGGTTAATATTTAATTTACCTGGATTTGGTAGTCCCGTGATTTTTTACTCAAATTGAATTTTTCACGTGAAAAATCTCGTGTGTTGAGTTTGGATATTTAATTCTTATTTCTCGCATTCCACGACATAGATTGATTAAAAACGTAAAAAGTATTTTTTTAATTGATTTGATTAAAAAATATATAAATAATTTTTTTCATACTTGAATACATAGTCTAAATATTTAAATACTCAAAGAACAACTACACTTCTAAATCACACATATTTAACACAAAAGTAAAAAGCTCAGTTAACTCACATTCTTTATTATTAGCATTAGGTGGGATGTCACCATGCACTGCGTGTAAATTACAAATTTACATCATTGTCATATTTAGTTATTCTATACAATGATAAATATGTAATTTTGAGATCTTAACAATCATTTTGCAAATGTGTATACTCAGTTGCTTTTTATGTGCATGCTTGAATCCCTGTTATTCATTTCCTGCTTTTAATAAGTAAAGATAGATTCGTCTTGTTGAGTTTTATTATATTTTTCTAGAATAAATTGAATTGATGGGACCTGACAATCAACTTAAAAACTACATTAATGTGCACTCTAGTAATAAGTTTATTGAACTAAAAAGAATTGGCCTGGTTACAAATTTAGTAGAGACATAGAAAAACTTCTTATATTTGTTAGTTTTATTTATATGTGAAGTTAGCATTGATTTTAGAAGTGATAACTGCAACCGTAAAAATTTTTTTTCAATAATAAGAATTATAAAAAAAAATCAAATCCGTAACCTAATTGGGAGATGAATGGTTGAAAGATTGTTTGGTTACATATATTTAAAAAGATATATTTAGTAGTTTTGGTAACGGAATTATTATGCAATGATTTTTAAATATGAGAAATTGTCGAGAGCAATGGTAAAAACTCATCTATCTATAAGTTTTTTGTAAAAATAATTGTATCACTATATTAAATTATCTTATTTTTGAGATGTAAACTGCTTGAATTAATTAACTATCTACACTGGGGAAAAAAAATCCTAGAGCAACCACTAAGAATAAGAGGCGAATTTATTTATTATCCATTGCTATAGTTGTGCAAACATTATCGACAGAAATTAAATACCCCATCGAGTGTAATAAAAGTTTTTTTTATGACCTCTCTTGAATTATAGCCTATGACGATTTTTGGTAAAGTAAAAAGGTCTGTAGAGAGGATAGTAAAGAACCTCCTTTGAGGTAGGGCCTATTGTGGCTTAGTCAAATAGAAGGGCTTTGTTAAGATTATAGTTAACAAGCTACAAGATAAGATTCAGGTTCTCTATTAAGCGAGCGGTTAACAAACTAAGAAAGATGTATACAGAAAAAAGACACTTGACAACGAATCAAGAAATAAAACACTACAGCGTGAAACCGTTATACATGCCTACTAACGAAACAGTTAGCAATGGTTACCAATATTTCAAGAACAAGACAGTTGCATTTTTTAATTCAAGTGGAAATCTATCTAACGTCTATAAATAGGTCTGATCGTGGCAAATAGTTAACACAATCACTCGACTACAGCCTCTCTATTTTTCAGTTTATCTAGATTTATGTTGGTATTTTTGGGCTCAAATCTCTTAGCGCGCAGCGGAAAAAAGCAACAACGGCTTCAATGCACGCAAAGCAAGATAAAATCATATAGATTAAATAAAATTACAATGCAGGTTCAATTTGTCTAAAAATTTTAAACCTTTCATAAAATATCTATATAATAAAACAGCTCAAGTTTTCAAAATGTCCGAAAGACATACTATCTTTGAAAATTGAGATTTACTCTCAATTTTCAATCAAGAGTTGAGATTTAATTCTGACAGTCACTCCTCTCATTTCTCTCTCCTCCCACATGTTTTCTCTCTCTCTTTTCAAAAAGTCAAAATTTTCTCTACTTGAAAGAGACTACCACATTTTCTTTTTCCATTACTGTTTCATCTTCTCTCCAAAAATTACCATTCTTCTGTTTAACTTTTTGAGACTCTATGTAAAGATTTTTTTTAATTTTTGTTTATATTTTAGAAAAAGGTTACTTTTAATTACATAAATCTAAAAAATAAGAAAAAAAATACTAAAGTCAAAAAATACTAAAAATTTAAAAACTCTTTATTTTCAATGAAAAAGTTTTTTTGTGCCGTAACATCTTTGGTTTTTTATACTTATGTTTTGAAAAGCAATTCAAAAAAATGTTTGTTAAACTATTTTTTTAAAAATATAATTTTTTAAACACCCAAAAATATTCTCAAATTCTTGAAAAGCATTTTCACACAAGGAAAAAATAAAAAGTACAACAACAAGGAAAGTTTTCATCTTTGGTTTTCAATACTTATTTTTTGAAAAACAATTCAAAAAAATTGTCTGTTAAATTGTTTTTAAAAAATTGGAATTTTTTAAATACTCAAAAATATTTTTAAATTCTTGAAAAGCATTTTCACATAAGAAAAAAAATACAACAACAAGGAAAGTTTTCATACTTTTATTATTATTTATTAAATATAAAAAATAAAAATAATAATTATGAACGTCATGTAAAAGTTTTGACTTTTTTAATTAGAAAATATTTAACATAATAATTGAGATATAACTGATTGAGAATTTGATTTTTTGAAAAGAAGAAAGAAAAGTAAGTTTCTAAAATAAAAAGAAAAATGGATAGAGTAGACACATAACACATGAAAATAGAGAGAGAGAGAGAGAGAAAGAGAGAGAGAGAGAGAGAGAGAGAGAGAGAGGTGTTTAATTTTAAGGAGAGAGGAGAAAATGATTTTCTGTAAAAAAAAATACATGTGGTACAAGAGAGAAATGGAAGGAGTAAGAAAAAATTACGATCATTATCTTTAACTGATTAAATGTTGATGTGTGAGCAATTATTCTTAAATGTAACTGATTAAATGTTGATGTGTGAGCAATTATTCTTAAATGTATTTTTGGCACTCTCTCATTGATTGTAGGTACCAAGTAAGAGCATCAGTTTGGTACCGATCCGACACTTAAATATTTTTCAGTGTTAAGACTTAGAAAGCCAATAGTGAAATTTAAATTGTGATTGAATTAATTTTTAAGTATATTATTTCTCTTAATATATTTTTTTAATATAATTGTAAGCGTCTTTTGGTATGTATTAATTTTTTTACATGTTCATGTAGTATTTCAGTATGATGTTAGTGTCATTCGAAATGAATTATGTTTGAAAAAATAAGACTTGAGGAGTACTTAATTACTTGAATATATAAGGCGTGTTTTAAGAGTGCTATAAATATGGGTGATATCAAAAAATTCCGTTGTAAGTGTCTTTATGCACGAATTATCCCCTAGTATGTTCATAAGTCTCAAACTAAATATGAGTAATGTAAATACTTGTTCAAAATCTAAACAATTAAACTTATATACACTAACTTAAGTAAAAACTAAACAAACTAAGAACTTTCTAAATTGTAACTGGTTGTATTCATCTGTCAGTTTCAATTCGTTCCGGTTTATTATTTGTTGAACCGCTTTCAATTGGAAATTATTATTTTTTCTTTTTCTTAAATTGTGAAGACCAATTTATATTTTAAAAAAATCCCAAATTTAATCGATTTATTCAGTCTATGCATTTTTGTTACATCCCTATTCCGTCGACCATTCAAAGAATTTGGAAAATTGTCTTTTAATACAGTTTTCTTGGACCTTTTTTCTGACTTCACTTTTCTTCATCTGTAGCATCTCTTGTTCTATTTTGATTTGAATTTCTACTTGTGTTAGTCATAGATGAACTAAAAAAAATAAGAAAGTTTTGAATTTGTGTTATAAAATATACAAATTTATTCAATAAATTATTTTCAATGAGAAACAAATAATTTTTTTTTTTAATTTTCTGAAAACATTATCTTGGCAGAAAGTGGTGCCTCAGCCTTCTTTTTGGTTGGTCAGTGCTCAGCCTTAGTTGTGCCAAGCGTCGATCCCCTCATGCTTTCCTCTTCTCCTTCCATGAGAATCACCACTTCAGCTACGCGCAAGGCAATTTAAGGGGGAAAGGGGATGTTGTGTTAGGGGTATTATTATCCAGAAAAAAGAGTTCTAATCTATACATATGTTTTGGAATTATAAAATGCGGGTAAAATAGAAAATATCATTATTGTTATGATGACTTCATTCTCTATCGTCATTCATTGTAAAGAATCATTCATGATTTTGAATTTACACGTACTGTGGTACTAAGCATGAGGAGAAGAGATCAAGAAGCAAGGGTTAAGGTTTTGGGGTGGTATGGTGGCAAGGAAAGAGGCGAGGGGTGGAGTGTCTAGGCTTGATGGTAGAGGTGTGGCAATGAAGAAGAGAGTAGGCAAGGGCTACGAGGTAAAGGAAAGGGCGTCAACAGTGGCCTGAGAGAAAAGAAGTGGTGGTGAGTAGCAGCAGCAAGGGACAACAGGTGGAGGCCAGTGATGGGAGTAGGGCTAGGGTCTCTCAGCTTCGATGAACTCGGCTTTGGCTGCAAATATTTTTCAGGTACCATTTGTGAATAATAATGACAATATCATGATATACAATCAGACCTTGAAGAGCATGTGAGACGCTTAAGATTAGTCCTAACTTAGTTCTGTGAGCATAAATTGTATTTAAAGCATAAAAAAAAAAAGATAAATAGTAATCTTTTTTATGGGTGTAGGAAGAATTTTTAAGCCTTAATTGGCAACTCTAGCTTTTTGGCTAAAAATACCAAAAAACTAAGGTTGCCCGAATAGTCAAAAAGTCAAAATCAAAATACAAACTCCTAGAATATCCTATTCAAACTCTCACCACTCTTAAAATACGATAATATCTCTTATTCATAACTTATTTACTGCCACTATCAATTACATATAATTATTAATATTAAATATATAAAATGATAAAATTGTCCATTTTAAACAAAAAGTAAAAAGGCTAACTTTTTACTTAAACAACTAACTTCAAAAACGCTAAATTAAAAGCTAAGTTACTAAATAACCTATTTTAAATCAAATTTAGTTTTTTTGGCTAAAAATACAAGAAAGCAAAAAAAAATTAAAACTAACTTTTCAGCTAGTGGAGGCGGATTAGTCAATGGGCTTAAGGCTAAATCCAGACCAACGAGCATCTGCGCCGCTCAATGGGGTAACCCATAAATAGTTCAACCCAAACAAGTTAATCAGTCCATGAAAAATTCGGACCACCCCAAAATAGAAAAGCCCATTACGAGACAGTTTAGTTTAATAAGCTTCGGGCCAAGAGATAACCTAAGAAGACTCCATTCCCGCAACGTCAGTTCGGGAAATGGAGGATTAACTTCCTAAGGCAATTATAACTGCCTAAAGATGAGGCAGAATCCCTAATAAACCAAAGATAAGGGATGAGAGGCAGAGTCCCAAGAGGACTCAACCACCCTGGTTTCATTCTCTATATAAAGGAAAGTACTGCGTACCCCCAGATACGTAATTTCAATCCAGTTCTTGATTAGAAGTCTCTTAGAGAGAAATCTAACTTAAACATCGAAGTGCTTCTCGGCCAAAATAGGCCGAAAAGCACTAACGGTGTTCTTCGTCTTGCAGGAGTTCGGGAACTCCACATGCAGCCACCAATGAGTTTGACAACTAGGAGTTCGGTCCATATTTATTTTTGGGATCACCAAAGTTAAACCAATCAAGGTTGGTTTTGATTGTGCTAACAGTTCACAACACGCACAATTTGGTACCATCTATGGGAATCAACGATCTTGAACCAACAGAATCATGAGCTAAACTTCTACCAGATTTGTTGAAAGTCATGCAGGGGGCAAGAAGACATCCCTCAGAGATCAATACTAGTTGTTCCAGAGCGACCAAGGGCGCCCAAATCCCCACAAGAGGTTCGAAGGTGCAAGGATGACGTCTCACATAATGATAGGAAATTGCGCTATTCTACTACGAGTTCTAAAAGAGAGCAGCCCTCTCCCCCTTCTTTTAAAGAAAGAGGGAGACTAGAAGAGAGGCTGGCTCGACATAACAGCATCATTGATGATCTTGAGGAAAGAATGATGCGACGTGATAGAGAAATTGAAGAACTCATGCAAAGGATCCAAAGGCAAGAGACTCAAAGGGATTCTCGTGTAAAGCAATGAGACAGTGCTGAGCGAGAGGAGTCCAAACAAAGCCCAGAGTTTTGCAGCCTGAATCTCCCAAAAAGGCGAAGACGCAAGGAGCCCAAAGAGAGCCTAAGGAGTACTCGACAAACGAATACTACTAGGGCAGAATCTGCTCATCTAAACACTCCATGTGGAGTTAGGCCCAAACAAGACCCTAACTAGAATCTCCAATTATGGCTAGAGAAGAGGATGGATTCCAAGATGCAGCACGACGATGGCCGAACAGCCCAAGATGTAGCAAGAAAGGCCCTTGAGCACGTCTCAATCTCACCACTAATTGAAGTAATCGAGAATGTGGATCCACTGCGTAAGTACTCCCTATTGAAGTTTGAGATGTATGATGGCAAGACATATCTAGTAAGCCATATTCGGCAGTACAGACAAGTGATGGCACTTTGGAGCGGGAATGATGCACTCTTATGTCGCATGTTTCCTTCCAGTCTGGGGGAAATAGCTCCAAGTTGGTTTGACAAGATGGCACCCCGTTTGGTGGTCAGCGGGCAGCAGCTCGATGAGGCCTTCACCACTCGATTTATTACCAACAATAAGCAACCTAAGAGCTTCGACACCCTACTCTCTCTTCAAAGAAAATGAAGGCGAGACTATTTGGGACTATGCTTGGCGTTACTAGGAGGTATATAATGAGATAGAAGACTACAACGAGTAATTGGTTGTAGGCTCTTTCAAACTTGGGCTACTACCCCAGAGTCGTCTAAGAAAATCCCTCACCAAGAAGGCCGTATTCACCATGTCTGAACTAATGGTAAAGATAGAGCAGCACGTCAAAGTTAAAGAGGATATAAGCAAAGCCAAACAGAGTATGGCCTCTATCAAACAACCAGAGAAGAAGGACAGGGGCAGAAGGATCAGAAGCCCAAGAAGGACTCCTAAGAGAAAAATGAGTCAATAACCTACCGAGCCCTATAAACGATTTTCAAGGAGCCCTTACATAAACTCCTTGACCAGATAAAAGATAAGCCTTACTTTCAGTGGCCGCTTAAGTTGATCGGCGATCCGAACAGATGCGATTCGAAGAAAAAGTGCTATTACCATCAGGATCGCGGCCACCTGATTGGTCAGTGCCGAACATTTAAAAAGCACTTGAAGGATTTGGTCTAAACAGGGCACCTACTGGAGTTCATTAATACTGAAAAGACCGCTCAAGAAGAAAATGCCCCAAGCACAAGGCCAGAGACCTGAACAAAGGGATGCCCCTCTTGGGGTAGTGAAGATGATCCATGACACTGCGAAGCCCATTACCCGAGCTGTCATTCGGCACCAAACTAGAGCCTTAGCCCACACGATGAATGTGAATAAGGGCAAGCACCGAAGAACAGAAGAGTGCTCCAATCAAACCGAAGCACAAAGGGGTAATCTTTTCAGATGACGACCTCATGGGAATACAATACTCCCACAATAACACCTTAGTACTAACTCTACATATTGCCAACAATGATGTGATGAGAATATTGGTAGACTAGGGGAGTTCAGTTGATATCATGTACTACAGCCTCTTCCAAAAGCTTAAGCTGAAAGATTTAGCACTTAAGAGGTGTATGACGCTACTGATCGGAATTGGCTCAGACCCTGTTTGGCTAGTGGAAAGAATAACCGTGCCTATAAAAGTAGGGCCCGCGATGATGAACACTAAGTTCTTAGTTATCAATCAGCCTTCTACCTACAATGCCATATTGGGAAGAACTTAGATACACAACTTAGGGGTTATCCCCTCAATGTATCACCAGTCCCTTAACTTTCAAATAGGAAAAGAGATAATTGAGATCAAGGGAGACCAGTGCACAACAAGGAAATATTTCCTGGCCACAGTAAAGGAAAGAGAATAGTACCCTAAGGTGAAAATCGTTGAAGTAGATGATGGCCCTACCATCTACGATTACAGTCAGACAGCCAAAAAGAAGGTAATTGAGGATTTAAAAAAAGTTTGCATCTCCTCGGTAGATCCAAATCGGTACTTTCTACTCAAGACCAGTATGCCCAAACAGGAAGAAACCGAACTTATTGAGTTCTTGAAAGAAAGTTACGAGGTCTTTGCATGAACTCCATACGAGATGCCATGGATAGACCCCGAAGTGAATAGCCACCGACTAAACATAGATCCAATGAAGAAACCAATGATGCAGAAGCCTAGAAAATTCGCTCCACATTACGCAGCAGCAGTACTTGATGGGGTACAACGCTTAAAAGAAGCAGAAGTAATCAAGAAGATCCATTACCTGCGCTGGTTAGCAAATACAGTGGTAGTCAAGAAGAAGGAAGGTAAGTGGTAGGTGTGCGTCGACTTTACCGACCTGAACAAGACATGCCCGAAGGATTGCTCCCCTCTCCCCTGAATAAATCAGCTTATCAATTCAACAGTGAGGCATGAGAGGATGAGTTTTCTCGATGCATGTAGGGGGTACCACCAAATAGCAATGTACCCTCCAGACATAGAGAAAATAGCAGTTATTACTCCTCGGGGTATATATTGCTATCGGGTGATGCCGTTCGGGGTAAAGAATGCAGGAGCCACTTATCAGAGACTTGCCACTAAGATGTTTGGGGAATTGATCGGTGGAACTATGGAAGTCTATATTGACGACATGGTAGTGAAAACGAACCGTCCGAACAAATACCTGGATGACCTAAGGAAGACATTCGAGATCCTTAAAGCTGACAAATTTAGGCTCAACACTTCTAAGTGTGCCTTTAAAGTAAGCTCTCGAAAGTTTCTAAGCTTTTTAGTGACTCACAGAGGAATAGAGGTGAACCTTGAACAGACAGCAGCTATGCAGAACCAAAAAAACCCTTAGAATTTGAAAAAAGTACATAAGCTCATTGGGATGGCAGCGGCACTTAACCATTTTATCAGTCGAGCATTTAATCGGTGTTATCCACTTTTTAAGGTCATGAAGAAGGCAAATCAATTCAAATGGGACGATGAGAGTGAGCAAATCCCTCACCAAACTTAAGCGATATCTCTCCTTTCCACCATTACTGACAGTACCAAGCAGTGGGAAGATGTTGTACCTATACCTCGCAGTATCAGCATGAGCGGTCAGTGTTGTCCTTCTAAAGATAAAAAATAAGATCTAAAGGCCAATTTACTATGTGAGTAAAGTTCTTCTTGACCTAGAAACAAGGTACTAGAAAAATTGTCTCTAGCCCTCATCATTACGTTAAGAAAATTGATCCACTTCTTCAAGGCACACCCGATCAAGGTAATCATCGAATACCCGCTCTAAGCCTTGCTCTGAAAAGTTGACTTCTCGGGGAGAGTGATAAGATGGGCCGTGGAACTTGGGGAGCACGACATAACATTCTCCCTAAGAATAGCAATAAAATGACAAGTTTTGGCCGATTTCATTGCCGAGTTCAGATAGGAAGAGAGTTCGACTAATACTGGGGGGCAGGTACGAAACAAATTCCACAAAAAGGAGACTTAAAGGAAGACGCGCCAGGAAAAGTGTGAAAATTGTATTTGTATAGCTTTTCCTGTAACAGGAGAGCAGGAGCATGCATTGTGCTTTATAGCCCAGAAAGAGTTCTCATGGAAAGAGTAATTCTGCTTAATTTTCAAGCCACAAACAATGAAGCATATGAAGCCCTCCTCGTCGGACTCCGCGATGTCAAAGAATTGGGAGCTTAGAAGGTAAAGATCAACTGCGATTCGCAACTAGTTGTTAACCAGTTTAAGGGGGAATGTGCGGCTAAGGACGAAAGAATATTGGCATATGTTCGGCTGGCTCAGCAACTAATCAAGGACATCCCACACCATGAGATTACGTAACTTTCTTTCAAAGAAATTAGCTATGTAGACTCTTTGGCATGCCTTTCCTCAACAGTAAGTTTTGAAGAAAAAAGAACAATTAATGTAGAAATCCTCTAGTATCCAAGCATAGTCGTCCCTAAAGAGAAGCATGTCTTCTGTTCAGAGTTCGGATTCAGCTAGATGGATCTCATAAAAAACTATTTTACCAAGGATGAGTTCCCATCTGACCAAAAAGCAGCTCACATAATACGAAGAAAGGCACCTCAGTTCTTGGTCTCAAGTTTAGGAGATCTATACAAAAAATTCTTTATAGGCCCATACCTTTTTTGTGTACACCCGAGCAAGGTATAGGATCTACTATTCAAAATCCATGAAGGAATTTATGGCAACCACACTAGTGGGAGGTCCTTAACCCACCGAGTTATCTCCCAAGGGTATTGATGGCCCTACATGCAAAAGGATGCAGAACAATACGTCTAAAGATGCAAGAAGTGTCAAAGGCTTAGTCTGAACATACACATTCCCGCTAAAGACCTTTCGTCATTGACCAGCCTCTAGCCTTTTGCGCAGTGAGGGTTTGACATAGTGGGCCCCTTCCCAAGGGCCATGGAAAATAGTAAATAGTTGTTGGTTGCCACGGATTACTTCACTAAGTGGGTTGAGGCCGAGCCTTTAGCCAACATCTGGAATTCTGATGTTAAGAGGTTCACATGGAAGAACATTGTTACTCGATTCGGCATTTTCAAAGCAATTATTTTTTATAACAGCACTCAGTTCGATAGTTCGATATTCAAGAACTTATGTTCTGGCTTAGGAATCAAGAACTACTTCTCCACCCCAGTATACCCATAAAGTAATGGGCAGGCAGAAGCAAAAAACAAAGCCATCATCAATGGGCTCAAGAAGAGGTGTTAGTCCTAGGGAACCCAAGATGGGGTGAATTGAGTTTTAAAACAATAACAACTATTTTGAAAACCTTTCTTAAAACCTTTTAATTTTTTAAACAAATATAGCAAGAATATCAAGAAATAAAGCAATGAAGAAATTAAAGAGGCTAAGAAGAGAGAAATTGAACCAGACACTAAGATTTATAGTGGTTCGGCTTCTTCCAAGCCTACGTCCACTCCTCAAAACTCTCTTTGAGAATTTTTACTAAGATAGAATGCTTCATAGACGCATTCAAAACCTTTTACAGCCTCAAGATTATCCTATGAAAACAACCACTATTTTTTTCTAAGCACTCTTGAGCTCTTATTGGAAGAGTATCACTCGCTCACTCAAAGAATCAAGGGTGACTCACCCTTAAGTACAATAAATGTAGTATTCAATGAGATACTCACTCACCTTTTTTACAAATGATTGAAAATAAATGAATACAATGAGATAAGGTTTGGCTGGAGGAGTTAATGAGTAATAAATGCTTTCTTGAAGATTTGAGTTTTAGATTCAAGCAATAAAATAGTGTCCAGATCTTCTAAGCTTAAAAAATTAACTCCTTTTATAGCCATCTGAAGTAAATGACCATTGGTGGGTTGGTTGAGGCAATTAATGCTCTGAAATCCAACCGTTAGAGCCAACATGAGATTTGAAATATGTCGCAAAAGTCTACTCAAACCATTTCGGATCGACTCAAAATGTCTAGGGCTTGGATCGTCAAGTGATTGTGTTGACTCATTTCTTCAATGGTGTTGACACAAATTCTACATCTTCCTCACCCACACGGTGGTGTCGACTCATGAAGCTTTTAGTGTGGACTCAAACTTTACTTTAGTTTTTCAGGAGAGACCTTTGGTGTCGACTCATTTTGTCTGGCAAGCTACTGAAATTTTGGTGTCGACTCATCTTCGTTTTGGTGTCAACTCATAAAATTGCAGTCAACCTCGATAGTTTTAAAGTTGACTCATTTTGATTTAGTGTCGACTCAAAAAACTATAGATGGTCTCAGTTGTTTTGGGGTCAACTCGAAGTTGTTTGGTATCGACCCAAAAAGCTTGTTCCCACAGGAAACATTTGTGTCGACTCATAAACCTTTTGTGTCGACCCATTTGAATTAGAGTTGGAAATTGTCTTGAACCTCTAATGTCAACCTATTTTGCTTTGGTGTCGACTTATTTTTCCCGAAATCAGGAATTCGATGGAATACTTGGTGTCGACTCAAATTGTGTTGGTTTCAACCCAAAGTGAATCTTGTAAGGCTTGTGTAGGTGTCGACTCAAATTCGTTTTGTGTCGACTCATTTTGCTCAACTGCTTGGATTTCAGTCAAATACAAAAGGTGTTGACTCAAACTAGTTTGGTGTCGACTCAAATGAGTTCTTGAAAACATCTTAGTCAAACATGTTAAGGTGTCAACTCAATTTCACAATAGTGTCTACACACTTAAGAGTTTCAACCGTACTTTACCTTTAGGTGTCGACTCAAATATCAATTTGTGTCGATTCAAAATGTTCTTTGACATAGCACAGAGTGTCATCCCATTTGATGCAAAGAGTCTGCACAAATAGCTTAAGATGTCGACTCATTAGTCACATAATGTCAACACTTACCTTTTTAAAAACAAATAAATATAATCATTTTAAATCAATTTAGTTAAGAAGATGATTTATTAAAATAATCAAAATCTAATTAAAAAGCCATTGGGCTAATAATCTCTCTTTTTTTTTATGATTACAACATTTTGTAGAAAACAGTTAAAAGGGTTTTCAATAAGAGTTCTCCCTTTATCACCATACCTTAAACAAGCAATCAATTACATCAATAATAGATTCAATAATAGTGTAAAACACATGTTTAAGAGAATTTGCAATTTAATTCAGAAGCATTTTGAATTTATTAAAACTTGCGCATCAACTCAAAGTGTTCAAGAGACTTAATAGGCATATGTATGAGCAATAATATCAAAACCCAAGCATCAAGTACATTCCATACATACACAGAGCCAGATGACTGTTGTTATGAAATTGAGATATGTCATTTCACAAACATAACAATTAAGTGGTAACCAAAAACAACCAACAATTATAAAAAAACTTAATGTTTCTAACACCATCATCACAAGCACATAAAACAAATAAGAAAATGTTTAACAATTACATCTTCTCCTTCAATCAAAACACAAACAACAACAAAATCTTTCTTCTCCCTTTCACTGCTTCTTCTCCCCTTTTGGAATCATCAAAATTAGAGGTCGTCGAACAGTTCGTTCTTTTGCTTCTTATCTTCAGCCACTTTTCTTTGTTCATATGCACATTCTTTAGAGGCTCGTTCTTTCTCAGATGTCTTCTCTTGTTCTTCAAGGGCTGCAAATGAGGCTGCCAAAGCTAAGTCGGCCTCGCGCTTCAATCTTGCTTCTTTTTCTACCTTCGTTTCCTTAAGCTTAAACTGTTTGGCCCAAGCGTCTTGAATCCATTTAAGATGATTTTCAACCTTCTTAGTATTTTGTTGCACTGTAATGACGACGCCTTCATCGTATTCCTTTCGAACTTGCTAGAGAATGGCAACATTAGCCTTCACAATGGAGGTAACACTGTCATTCGTGGTTTTGCTCATAGAAAGGCTAGCATTGCATGCATTTTCAATTTCCCTTCTCATAGTACGATTGATTTTGTCTAGATGTTTGACTTTATTAGAGATAAAGGACACCTTCCAACCGATATCAAAGAGATCTGCATCAACTTTCATTTGAAATGATGCTACAAAAGAAGTCAATACCTTGACAAGGGAGACAAGCTCTACATATTCTTGAGATAAAGGACCAACATGAGGAGCAGATGGCAAAGCAAAATAAGGAGGAAGAGGAGGAATAGGAGAGGAAGGGCCAAGAATCTCAATCCTAGAACGAGGAGAAGCAGGGGAACCAAAGACAAAGGGTATAGGGGAATTTGCACGAGCAAAGGAAGGAAAAGGGGTCCAACTAGATGATGGTGGAGCAGGGGTAGGGGAGGCAAGATTTCCACATCTTGTGGACCAAATACCATCAACTTTTGAAATTTGTATATGTTTCAAGGTGCTCTATCCATATAAGTTATGCTTTGAAAAGGAAATTCCCTTCTTTGTGGACAAATCAACACTAAAGTGCCGAAACACATGGGTCAAAAACATGGCATGAAGAAGGAAGGAATTGGACTTAAAATGTGATTGCAACATGTCATAGATGAAAAGATGACCAAGGTTCAATTTCTTACCTTTGATAATGCACCACATAATAAAAATATGCATAAAAGTCATATCACCAAATTTGCCAGATTGAGGCAGAAAAATGTGATTGACAAAATGACGCAAAATTCTCATTTGGTGCTTTAGGGAGTTAGCCTCAAGGGGTTTTGAAGGTTCAATCTCTTCGAGTTTAAAAATTTATTTTACCACATCATAGAAGGAGATCCCGTCAATAGTTCTCTTTTTCTTGTTGGAGGCAACAAATAATCGACCTTCAGGGAGACCGAAGATCTCGTTCAAAGTTTTAGAGATCAAGTGAATGTCTACACCATTCACCCAAGTGATGATGGTCATGATATTAGGGTTGGTGATTTTGAAATGAGCATAGAACAATTTGACGAGTGTAGGGTAATAGAGTTCTCGGATCTAGAGTAAGTTCATCCAATCAAGATCGGAGAACAACTCAGAGAATTTCATTTCTATGGAATCAAAAAACTAAAAATTAATGGAGCGGTCGGGAATTACCTTTCGAGTTGAAAACGAGGCGAAGTAGAGATTCTTGTAGTTACTGAACTGAAACTTCAAAGTGGGTTCGATTGGAATGACGGTGGAAGGTTCGGCCTTACTCTTCTTCAATTTCTTCTGGATCTTCTATTTCTTTGCCGCTCTAGGGCTTGACGGCCCTTCATTTGGGAGTTTGCTGCCCTTACCCATTGTTCTTTCCGCCATTGTTGTTGAGGGAATGAGGTGAAGAGACGAAGAGAGGGGGGAAGAGATGAAGAAGGTGGAAGGAGTCGACTCTAAAATTTGTTGGAGAGACACGAAGAGGAAGGAGATGAACTGACGTTTTGAATGTGAATAATTTTGAGCGCGAATGAGAAAATAGGGAAAAACTACCTATATAAAAACTCTATGAATTGTGTCTGTCCTAAATGAAATTGAGTCTACACTTTTCACACGACATTGGGGGTGTCCAAATACCAAAATTGTGTCGACACCTTCAACTCATTGAGTCGACACTCTTCTTGAACGAGTCGACCCAAATTTTACCGAGAGAAAGATAAACGAATCGAGTCGACACTATATAGGTTAAGTCAACAATTTTTATCAATTGTGTCGATACCATATAAATTGAGTCAACTCTACACATACGTGTCAACCCTTTTATTATTGAATCAACACTTTTCACACATCAAAATAGAGCATGAAAAGTATTAAAAAGCATTGAACAGACATGGTTAGTATGACAGTTTAAGTATCAATTTGGAGCACATAGCATACTAAGTTCTCTTATGATATAACATAGTCTTTCTTCATTTAAAGGTTTAGTAAAAATATCAACAAGTTGGTAGTCGATACCTACAAATTCAAGCTCAATATTAACCTTTTGTACAAGACCTCTAATGAAATGATGTCTAATCTCAATATGCTTTGTTCTAAAGTGTTGTACAGGGTTCTTGAATATGTTAATGGCACTAACGTTATCACATTTAACTAACATTATCACATTTAATGGAAATATTATCTAAACAAATACAATAATCTTCTAATTGTTGTTTCATCTAAAAAACATGTACACAACAACTACCAGCTGCAATGTACTCAGCCTCAACAGTAGATAAGACTACTCAATTCTATTTCTTGCTAAACCATGCTATTAAAGAGTGTCCTAAGAATTAATAAGTTCTACTTATACTTTTTCTATCAACTTTACAACCGACAAAGTTTGCATCAGAATAACCAAATAACTCAAAGGCTATTCTTCTCTGAAAGAATAATTCTAGATTTTGTGTACCTAATAGGTATCAAAAGATGCGTTTAACAGCAGTCACATGCAATTCTTTAGAATTAGCTTGAAATCTAGCACACATGCATACACTAAATATTATATCTAGTTTACTAACAGTAAGGTAAAGTAGGAATCCAATCATACATTTATATCACTTTTCCTCTACTGTCTTACCATTTTCATCCTTGTCAAGCCTTGTTGAAGGGCACATTGAAGTTCCTATAAGTTTTGCCTTTTGCATATCAAACCTCTTCAACAAATCTCTTGTGTACTTAAATTGGTTGATGAAACTTTCATCATGTCTTTGTTTGATTTGAAGTTTAAGGAAGTAATTAAGCTCACCCATTATGCTCATCTCAAATTCTCCCTGCATACACTTAGTAAAGTCCTTACAAAGAGTTTCATTAGTTGAGTCAAAGATAATATCATCTACATATATTTGGACAATAAGTATATCTTCTCCTTGAGACTTGATATAAAGAGTTGTATCAATTTGTCCTCTTAAAAACTCATTTTCAATTAAGAACTCGCTAAGTCTTTCATACCAAGCTCTCGGTACTTACTTTAAACCATATAGAGTTTTGGTAAGTTTGTAAACATGGTTTGAAAAATCAAGATTTTCAAAGTTAAGAGGTTGTTTTACAAAAATTTCATCTGAGATAAAACCACTTAAAAAGGTACTTTTGACATCTATTTGATAGACTTTGAAAATTTTAAAGTATTCAAAAGTAAGCAACATTCTAATGGCTTTAAGCCTAGCCACAGGAGCAAAAGTCTCATCAAAGTCGATGCATTCTTCTTGATTGTAATCTTGGACTACCAATTGAGTTTTGATCCTAAGAACTACTCTATTCTTATCTATTTTATTTCTAAAAACTCATTTTATACCAATGATGGAGTATTCTTTAGGTTTTGAAATTAAAGTCCAAACTTTATTTATTTCAAATTGGTTTTACTCTTCTTGCATTGCCAAGGTCCAGAACTCATCGTTTTTAACTTCCTCAAAATATTTTGGTTTAGTGTAGAAAAAAAATGCTAAATTATCTCAGACATTATATAGAGAGAATCGAGTTTTAATACCTTGAGATGGGTCACTAACGATCAAGTCTTTTGGATGACCATGAGCATACCTCCATTCATTAAGCAAATCTGAATTTTCTTGATTGGAAGCACCAACAACCTGTTGGACTTCATTTTATTGCTCATTTATAGCTTCCTCATGATTTAGTTTTTTTGCGTCCTTAATAAAGATGTCCTGAACACCATTTTCTATGTCAACCAGATTGTCATCACAAAATTCTTTGGAAGAACCGAAGTTAGCTTCATCAAAAATGACATGTATAGACTCTTCAACAAATAGAGTCATTTTATTGAAAACTCTATATGTTTTACTAGATAAAGAATAACTTTAAAAAATACCTTCATTAAGTTTTGCATCGAACTTACCCAAAAATTCTTTGTTGTTATTCAAAACAAAGCATTTGCACCTAAAGACACGAATATAATTGATGTTAGATTTTTTTTCATTCCATAGCTCATATGAATTTTCTTGAGAGAAGCTCGAATCATGGCTATATTTACGATAAAACAAGCTGTACTTACAGCATCGGCTTAAAAATATCTTGGTAGATTATTTTTATAGAGCATAGTCCTAACTATTTCTTCTAAAATCCTATTCTTCCACTCAATAACTCTATTTTATTGATGGATTCTAGTAGCAGGGAAGTTATGGTCTATAGCACTTTTGTCACAAAAATTTTTAAAATCTTTGTTTTTAAATTCTCTACTATGATCACTTCTGATACTTGAAATTTGAAAACTTTTTTCATTTTAAATTATCCGAGACAGTTTTGTAAAAGAGGCAAATTCTTCATCCTTATGAGCTAAGAATAGCACTAAAGTATATCTAGAGAAATCATCAATAACAATAAAAGCATACCGCTTAACTCCAAGGCTAAGAGTCATTATTGGACCAAACAAGTCCATGTGCAATAGTTGTAAGGGTCTAGAAGTAGAAATCACATTTTTGGATTGAAAAGAACTTCTTACTCGTTTGCCTTGTTGACATACATCACAAATTTTGTCTTTTTCAAATTTGGTTTGAGGTAAACTAATCACCAAATTCTTTTTTAAAAGTTTTGAAATCAAGTTCACGTATTCAAGTCCAAGCCTTCTATGCCACAACCAACTATTACCACTTAAGACAGCTAAGCACTTAGTGTCATTTTTGTTAAGATTGTATACTAAAAATTATGGATTTATTTTTTATTTTAGTATTTAATTTTATTTTAATAAAATTATTTTTTTATTTTATGAGAATCTTAATTAGCAATATATGCAATATCATTTCTTTAATGTTATGCATGGTTGTCTTTTATTCTGTACAATATTTAATCTGATGTTTAGAGTACGGCTTGCACATAGAAGACCAGATTACTGGTTCTTGCAGAATATATGTTTGGTTCACAGTTTATATAGAAATGGACAAACCATGGGTGCGACTGTAGTACAGAGTTTTAGTAGACCTGCCTTGATTATGGAGAATAGATAATAATGTCGTCTATTGTTCCGACTCGTTATGCTAGTACACTTTGTATGTATTGAACAGCACCACATTGGGATAATTAATTTTATACAGACTGTATAAATTAATTCACACCCCGAGATTATTATGAGTGCTTATACTCTTAATCCCAAAATAATTATTATTTATATATATTTAATATTTGTTATTTTAATTTATTATAAAGTGCAAACTTTTATGGGTTTATAGTCCTAGTGAGTTAGATAGCGGTATTAATTATATGATAAATATTAATTATTGACAGAATTCAAATTCCGATTGTTCGGGATTGACGATACTCCCTTAAGAAAGCTTATAAGTTTTGACCTAGTCAAACCCTGCAGGTAGATTTAATTATCTGTCGGTTAAATAAGTTAAGCGGAAGGATTTAAAAAATTTTAAAGATGCCGATTAAATTAAATTATTAATAATTAAATATAATTGGCGGCTATCAAGAATCTTAACGTGAGAAGATGAGTTAAGCATTTAATAACATGAACTCAATGCAAATTGGTCTTGAAATTATGGCTAAGAGTGTAGTTACAGTTCTTTAGAGGTGTGAACTGTAATTTAATATTTTATAAAAATTACAGAAATTGTTGCAAAGTTTTTATAATTACAAAAATCGCTGAGAGATTTGCATATTTGTGAAAACTGCTGAATAGGCATTAGGGTTATACTAGAAATCTATGTCATAATTACTCCACAAGTCCCTGCTGTAACCCTATAAATATGCGAGTTGGCTGAACCAAAATCGTAAGTTATCTTTCAACACTAAGGTTGTCTAGGCTTTGCCAGTTTCAATTCTCAAAGATTCGTAGTCCACACTATGTTCGAAAATCGCATCGGGAGTATAGTAGAAGGTCTGACGGGTGCTTCAACTCGAGAAATCAAAATTCGTAATTAAAGAATCGTCCAAAAGGTATTCATCTGAATTAACTATGATAGCACGGATTTAATTTTAATCGTTCGACATCAAAAAGTTTTTATCTAGTGCATGTTTCGGTGATTGCCCATCCAATTTTTATTTTTTAAAAAATCGTTTACAAATCAATAATCTTGGCAGTTTACCTCCAACAATTGGTATCAAAGCTGTTTTGATTTTTATTTACGATTTATCGAGCTGCTGAGTAGATTTAAAACTGTGCTAACTTTATTTTACAAGTATTCTAATTTCGATTTTATGATCATCATTATATTCATATTTGATTGAATAGTTTGAATAATAATTTAATTAATTTTTAATCACGATGGTTGATCGTTATAGTTTAAGCTTTTTTAATTCGATTGTGAGCTTACGGGACATAAATTTTTTATGTAAAAAATCTTATTTATTTTTACATATTATTTAAAATATTTAAAAATAGATTTGAATATTCAAGAACACGAAGAACAGGCGCTAGCATAACCAGCGGCACCGGTGGTGATTTTGGGTGTTTCGGGCCAGGGACACGGTGGTTTTTCAATGGTTTTGAAATAAATTTTTTCGATAATTTTTTTACAAGTTTTATGTATTAAAAATAGCATCAAGACAGTCCAAAAAACCAGCAAAATGGCGAAAAAATAGCACTGGCAGCAGCAATTTTATGCGGTGTTTAGGGCTATTTTTTGATGTTTTTGCGAGATTTTCGGGACTAATTTTGAGCAATTTTTTGGGCATAAAATAGAAGTAAATAGTACCTTAAAAACCAATCTAGAACTATGAAAAAATTGGAGTAAAAATAGGCGGCAAACAAGAGGAAGGTTCGGCGGCGGCACTGGGCTATTTCACGGCTGTTTTTGAGCTTTTTCAGAATTTTTTTAGGCGTTCTTCAAGTAAACATGTTGTTGGATATCAGTGTTAAAAATAAGTGGAAACGGGAACCAAAACCACCATAACAAAAGCCCAAATAGATGACGGCATAGGGGCGGTGACGTAGAGCAACGGCGGTACTATCTTCAGCGGCCTTCGAAAACTATTTTTGAGCTTTTTTCAAACAAGTATTTTTACGTAAAAATAGTATTTTTTTAGAGTTATTTTAAAAAAAACAGCGTCGAGAATGGAGTTCGGGAGAGGCAGCAAAAGCTGCTTGAAGCGGCAGTGTGCAGCGGTGCCGTTTGGCCGGCGGTGGTGCTAGTGGTTCGGGGCTGTTTTGGCTCGTCTTTTCTGATATGTTCGAGGTTTGGGAGTGTTCTATATGTATAACACTACATATCAAGAAATTGTAATGCAACTTTGATACAGGAAGCTTATTCAAAAAATAATTGAATGATTGGAATTTATCTTTAAACAGGAGACTGAAACACATCACAATTTCAATTTAATCATAAAATCGGGATGTGTATATATATCTTATATTTATAAGCTTTTAAACTACGTGGATGATGTATATTTATTTTATATATTCCTATTATTTTAATTAATTCAAAAAATTCGATTTTAATTAAAATTTTGTAAAGAAAAATAAAATTAAGTTTTTTTTAATTAAAATTTTTTAATTAAATAGAAAATTTTTAGATATTTTATTTTTACAAAATAATACGTTTAAGATAATTTTTTTATTAAATCGGATATCTTTGAAAAACGTGGATATTAATTCTAAATTTTGGATTAATTAAATAAAAAATATTTAATTTTAATAAATTGTTATTTTTAAAAAATGTGTAACGTAAAAATAAAATATTTTAAACGCCTTTAATCACTACCTTAGCAGTAAAGCTAAAGGAAAAATTAAGCATTTATCGGTTATTTTATTTTTTATGCATCAAAATACGAAAATATAGTTTGACAAACAGAAATCTTTTGGACTGTATATACGAAAAGATGTTTTGAAATTTTTCGAATCGTGTAGTTTTCGAAATTAATAAATTTATCCTAATTAAACGGATTTTTATAACCCTCAAAAATATTTTAAAATTTTAAATGGGAGAGAAATTTTATTTACAGATAAATCATGCGGTCTCCATCACTAGTTTGCAGGCAATGTAATTAATTTTGCGTGTTGGCAGTAAGGCCTTCCTCCTCATCGGACATGATTAATTACGGTATCGTAAGTACGAACCTCCTTTAGAGATAATTCTAAATAATTGTTAGTGTAGATCACTTCTCCATCTGAATGGTTCATTGTGAAGCAATTGATTCAGGATTAGGTTGTGGCTAACACTTACTGTAAATAATAATATCCTCGCTATCTATGTCATTGCTATTATTTACTGGACCAAATCTATGTCAGCTATTTAATTTTACTTGGCAATGTCAATTGCATAGAGAATAAAACTAATGGAAATTGACATGTTTGAACAAATGATGGATAGTAGACGTCTTCCCATCGAGTCATGCTATTAATAAGGTATCAGGCTGCTGATGAATTTTTTTTTAAATGGTAGAAAAAATTAATTTTAAAATAAATTCAATATTTTGCTCATCATATAATTATGTGATTCTCAGGATTAAAATAGCTTTCAATCTACTCGCATCAATACTAAAAAAAACAAACTAACGAGACCAAACTCTGTAGACTGAAAAAAAATTTAGACATTATCTTAACTGCTGAGGACTACAAATTTGTATTAACTGAGATTTGTCCACCGGTACCTGATGAAGGGGCAACCGAACAAAAAAATTAGGCCCATCAAAACTGGCAGAAAATTGATCAGATGACTCGCTATTATATTTTAGCTTTCATGTCAAATGTTTAGCAACATCAGCATCAGTCTATACCCTATGGTTTGCTTATTTGCGGAAACTGCTAAATGGGTATTTGGGTTACACTAAAAGTCTATATCATAATTACTCTACAGGTCCCTGCTGTAGTCCTATAAATATGCAAGTAGGCTAAACCAAAATCATAAATTGTCTTTCAATACTGAAGTTGTCCAGGTTCTGTCGGTTTCAGTTCTCAAAAGTTCGTAGTTCACACTACATTCAGAAATCGCATCAGGAATATAGCAGAAGGTCTAATGGGTGCTTCAACTCTGAAAATTAAAATTCATAGTTGAGAAATCAACCAAAAGATATCCATCTGAATTAACTGTGGTGGTACGAGTTTAATTTTGGTTGTTCGATATCAAAAAGTTTTTATCTAGAGCCTGTTTCGGTTATTACCCGTCTAGTTTTTATTTTTTTAAAAATTATTTACAAATCAATGATCTTAACAGTTTACCTCCAACAATTTTTGGAAAAGCCATTTAGAATGAAAGTGTAAATATTTTCATCCCTATAACCCTCAAAAATAACTTTGTTGTCAATTGAATTTTCAATAACACACTTAGCATGATCAAAATCAACCTTGTGACCTTTGTCATAAAGTTAGCTTATACTAAGAAAGTTATGTTTCAAACTATTAACAACTAAAATATTTTTAATAGAAAGGGAAGAAATTTAACCAATACAGTCAATTCCTATGATTTTGCCCTTACTATTGTCACTAAACGTCACAAATCCACCATCTTTAGGGTTAAGGAATGCAAACATTGACTTGTCACCTGTCATGTGTCTTGAACATGCACTATCAAGATACCACATTCTCTCCTTGAATGAGGACTTGAGACATACCTGCAAAGAGAATCAAGGTTTGAATTTTAGTATCCAAACTTTCTTGGGCCCTTTGGTGTTAGTTCCATGTGGATGTGTTCCCTTGGGAACCCAAACCCTTTTTTATAGGTAAATCAAGAGATTTTCTATGTGGACAATGTGTGACAGTGTGTCGATACTCATAACAATAAAAATAAGTTGCATTTGAGTAATTCGAGGATGCTTTAACAAAAATATTGCTTAAGAACTTTTATTTCTTCTTAGGTTGATATCCAATCCCAGCTTTATCAAAAATAAATTTTTGCATATCAAGAAGTTTGTCCAAGTTTGATTTTCCAAGTTTAAACTTATGGACAATTTTTGTGAGGTCTTCAACGCTTTCTTTTAAAACTTGGTTTCCATTATTTAAAGATAAAATCTGTTTTGACAGTAAAAGTTTCTCTTCTTTTAAATTTTCAATGTCACGGGATGAGGAAAGAACTAACTTTTTAATAATAGAATTCTTAACACCCATTTTTCTCAATTTATCATGTAAATCTTCAAATGTAATTTGAAGTTCATCTGAGGAAAATGGTTCATTAATTACCTCATCATCTTCTTTGGCTATGAGGCAAAGATTAACAACTTTATTTTTTTCATTTTCATCCTCAGAGATGCTATCA
Organism: Heliamphora exappendiculata; assembly: GCA_034768845.1. Lineage (NCBI taxonomy): Eukaryota > Viridiplantae > Streptophyta > Magnoliopsida > Ericales > Sarraceniaceae > Heliamphora > Heliamphora exappendiculata. Next base: position 16,196 of record JAOTRH010177070.1, on the reverse strand, counting down.
TCACTCTCACCCCATGCAGTTAGCATAGCCTTCTTGAATCTCTTCTTGAAGTACTTCTTGAGTTAGGGGCACTTGGCTTTCACATGTCTAGACTTCTTGTATTCATAGCATATGATCTCATATTTCCTGTGATCATTCTTGAATTTGCTAGACTATCTCTTAAACTTGTTGAGTCTTTTTTGTGCATATCTTTCTTGAAAAATCTTTTTCCTCTTTGTCTCTTATGTCTAAGAAACTTTTTGAACTTTCTTGTAATGAGGGCTAGATCTTCATTTTCGTCACTAGTGGATTTTTTATCAAATTCCTCATCAAGAGTAGAGGACTTGAAGGTAATGCCCTTCTTCTTGTTGTTGTCATTTTCATCATCTACCTTAATATTTATCTCATGAGTCATGAGTGATCCAAGAAACTCCTCCAAACTAAGTGTATTGAGGTTATTAGCTTCTTGAATGGCAGTGACTTTAACTTCCCAACTTTTAGGCATGCACCTAAGGATCTTTCTTACCATCTCTGCATTAGAATAGATCTTTTTAAGAGATTTTAATCCATTTATAATATCGATAAATCTAGTAAACACCTCAGAGATAGTTTCATAATACTTCATTTTAATAAATTCATAATTATGAATTAACATACTTATCTTAGATTCTTTGACTTGGTTAGTTTTCTTATGAGTAACTTCAAGTCTATCCCAGATTCCCTTGACAGTGTCACGGGTAGAGATCCTATTAAACTCATTGGGGTCAAGAGAGCAGTACAAAATATTCATAGTCTTGGCATTTTCTTGAATCTCCCTTATGTCATTTTTAATCTATTTATTTTCAAGTTTAGGAACAATAGCTCCTTCAACAGTCTTGGTAGGTCTTTGGGTCTATTCATGATAATCCTTCATAGGTCATAGTCTACGACTTGAATGTAGATTCTTATTTTAGTCTTTCAATAATTATAATTTGTTTCATTGAACATAGGGAGTCTGTTGGTGGACTGACCTTCAGATTGAATAGGTCCAATACTAATGGTTGCAATGAAAACTCTTAGACGATTAAGTCAAAAAATAAGAACCCAAGCTCTTATACCAATTGTTAGTCCTAAGAAACCCAAGATGGGGGTTAATTAGATTTTAAAACAATAATAATTATTTTAAAAACTTTTTCCAAAACCTTTTAATTTCTTAAACAAATATAGTGAGAATATTAAGAAATAAAGCAATGAAAAAATTAAAGAGATCATGGAGAGAGAAGTTAAATTGGACACTAAGATTTATAGTGGTTCGGCTTTTTCCATGCCAACGTCCACTCCTTAAGACTCCCCTTAAGAATTTTTATTAAGATAAAATGTTTCACGGGTGTATTCAAAGTCTTTTACAGCCTCAAGATGATCATATAAAAATAATTCCTATTTTCTTCTAATCACTTTTTAGCTCTTCTTTGATAAATATCACTTATTCACTCTCTTTACAAATAATTAGAAATAAATGAATACAAAGAGGTGAGAATTTGTTGGAGGAGTTAATGAGTAATAAATGCTTTCTTAAAAATTTGAGCTTTTGATTCAAGTAATAAAATAGTGTCCAGATCTTCTAAGCTTCAAAAATTAACTCCTTATATAGCCATCTAAAGTAAATATCTGTTGGTGGATTGGTACAGGCAATTAATGCCCTGAAATCCAACCGTTGGAGCCAGCGCGAGATTTGAAATCTATCGTAGGGGTCGACTCAAACCATTTTGAGTCGACTCAAAATGTCTAGGATTTGGTTCCTCAAGTGATTGTGTTAACTCAATTCTTCAATAATGTCGACACAAATTTTGCATCTTTCTCACCCACACGGTAGTGTTGACTCATGGAGCTTTTAGTGTCGACTCAAATATTACTTCATTTTCCAAGAGAGACCTTTGGTGTCGACTCATTTTTCCTGACAAGCTACTGAAATTTTGGTGTTGACTCATAAAATTACAGTCAATCTCAGTAGTTTTAGAGTTGACTCGTTTTGATCTGGTATCGACCCAGAAAATTGCAGACGGTCTCAATTGTTTTGAGGTCAACTCGAAGTCGTTTGGTGTTGACCCAAAAAGCTTGTTCCCGTAGAAAATATTTGTGTCGACTCATAAACCTTTGGTGTCGATCCATTTGAGTTAGAGTCGGAAATTGTCTTCAACCTCTAGTATCGACCCATTTAGCTTTGATGTCGACTCATTTTTCCCGAAGTTAGAAATTCAATGGATTACTTAGTGTTGACTCAAATTGTGTTAGTGTCGACCCAAAGTGAATCCCGTAAGACTTGTGTAGGTGTCGACTCAAATTTATTTTGTGTCGACTCATTTTGCTCAACTATCTGAATTCTGGTCCAATACGAAAGGTGTCGACTCAAACTTTTTCGGTGTCGACTCAAATGAGTTCTGAAAACATCTTAGTTAAGCATGTTAACGCGTCGACTCAATTTCTTAATGGTGTCGACTCACTTAAGAGTTTTAAGCGTACTTTGTCTTTAGGTGTCGATTCAAATATCAATTTATGTCAACTCAAAATGTTCTTTGATATAACATAGAGTGTCAACTCATTTAATGCAAAGAGTCAGCACAAATGGTTTAAGGTGTCGACTCATTAATCATGTAGTGTCAACACTTATCTTTTGAAAATAAATAAATAAATATAATCAATTTAAATCAATTTAGTTAAGAAAATGACTTATGAAAATCATCAAAATTTAGGCTCCGTTTGTTTCAAAGTAAAATAATTTTTGATGTAAAATATTTTTTATATAAAATATTTTTACAAAATTTATTTTTTTTTTATTTTTATTTTCTGGTGTTTGGTTGACATATAAAAAATATTTTCAAAAATTCTTTTTTATATTGTTGTTCGATTTTTCCTAAAAAACACCGATAAGGAGGAAAAGTAAGATTAGCCCGACACCGCCGCACCCAACGTCCCACCCCTCACGCAGCCGACCAACCGCCACCCTCGCCACCGCCGACCTCGCCGCCGCTGGCCACCTCCCTCGCTCTGCCTTTGTTTCTCTCCTCCAACGCCGCAACTGTTGTAGCCACCGCCGCCCTCCTCCAAGCTTGACCACGATCTCCACACCTCCTCCCACCGCATCTCCTCCACCCTCAAAAGAACGGTCAGTTCCTGTCCGTCATTGCCTCCAACGACCACCATCGCTGCTATCAGTAGCCGTCGCCCGTGGATCCGGTTCAGAAATCGCCAAATCTGGACTTGCAGTCGCCAAATTTCTCTCTCGCCATCACCAATCTTTTTCTCTTCTGCTACCGCTGCCGTGAAGCTCTCCAGAGAAGTCAACCACCACCACCACCCGCAGATCCGAACCAGAAGTCGCTGGATCTGGTCCAGCAGTCACCGGAGTTCTCTCCCACCACCACTGGTTTTTTTTTTTCCTGCTGCTGCTATCCCTTACTGGTTTTTTCTCACCATTGCCGCTCAGATCTGATCGACTCACAAAGCTCTCCAGAGAAACCAACCACCACCACCGCTGCTAATCATAGCTGCCACCGCTGGATCCGGTCTATAAAAAAATGACTTACGAATTTTTTAAAAGGAAAACAATTTTAGCTTATGATGTAAAATATTTTACTTTAAAAAAATTTACTTATATTTTGTTAACCAAACACTGAAAAATAGGTAAAATATTTTACCCAAAAATATTTTACGTTGAAACAAACGGAGCCCTAATTAAAAATCTCTTGGGCTAACAAGAGGTTAGATGCTGCCAAGGAAAAATGGGTGGAGGAGCTCTCCTCAATTCTATGGACTTACCAAACAACCCTTAAGAGGTCTACGGGGGAGAATCCCTTCCCCCAAGCACATGGGGTAGAAGCAGTGATACCTTTGGGGTCAGATTACGAACGATTCGACAGAAGTTAGTGCACCTGATCTAAATGCACGAGCCTTAGGAAAAAAACCAAACCTAACTGAAGAACGAAGGGTAATGGCAGCCATTAAATTGGCATCTTCCTAGCAAACTTTGGCTAGAGGATACAACAGAAGGGTCAAGTATCACGAGTTTGGCGAGGAAGATCTGGTCCTAAGGAAGGTCCTCGGTCACATGAAGGACCCGGTTCATGAAAAGCTTGGGCCAAATTGGGAAGACCCTTACAAAGTCACCTCCAAAGCAGTGACAGGAGCTTACAACTTCGAAGACATGGATGGTAGAGCCATCCCCATGCCATGGAACACAAACAACTTGTGTAAATTTTATTTTTGAAAATTCAATTTTTTGTAATTTTTTGTTCATGAATAAAACGCCATCACCTTGGAAAATTTTTCTTTTTCCAAACCATAATTAAACTATTTACCGAACATCCCTTCTTGCAAAAACTTGGGGGGCAACGTGCTAGACCATGTTAGATCTTCCAGTCATAAAATTGGTCAAGTTCGAAGTTTATCCGAACAAATTAGCCCTTAATATGGAAATTCAATCTCATGCCAGGGAGAAAAAGCTTAAAATTGGCTAAGTTTCAATTTATCCCAACAGATTATAACCCTTAATATGGAGGTTTTATCCCATATTAAGGAAGAAAAACCTACAAAAAAGGGATAAGTACGAAGGCTATCCGAACAGGATAACCCCTAGTATAATCCCATATCCAAAGTCAGAAAACAAAAAAAAAGCTAAAGAAAGTCATAATAAAAAAGAATTTTCATTCAAAAGAGGGGTTGAAACCCTCAAAGCTACAAGTAAAGCCCTAAGGGGCAACACATATCTTAAAAGAGAAAGAATAAGGATGAGCACCTTAGGAAGAAAGAAGGAAGAAACAAAACCCTCATGAGGTAGCAAGGAAGTCCTCTGTGGTCTCCACGAGAGTGCACACTTCTTCAACAACCGTTGCAGTGGCAATATGTTCGGCATCGTTGTTCCATCCTCCTTCACCAACTTCTGCCACAACAACCTCTTCTTCCTCTCCTTCCCCTTCCTCCTCTGCTTGCTGGCTAAGCAAGGGAATCTTGGTATAAAGGGGGGAGGATCCCTTGACCCAACCAGCTTCCAAAGCAGCCTTCCAAGCAGCAGTATAAATTATGTCATGTAATGTGGGGATCTGCCCCTTGTAATTTTTAGTAACCTCATTTACTCCCTCTGCATAGGCCTCCTATTGAGCCAGAGCTAGCTCGACTTCAGTCTTCCCAAGCTAAGCCTGAGAGGCTAAAAGGCTATCTTCCTTTTCCTTTAATTTCCTCTTCAAAGCAATATTTATTATCTCCAGTTCGAATGCCCTCGCCTGAGCAGCATCGGCAATCTTGGTCTTCTCGCACAAATTGGCCTCCAACTTAGGCATCTATTGGAGATAGTTGAAGTTGAGTTCAAAGAGCTTGGTCAGCTCTGCCTCTTACGCCTCAACCCGCTCCATTGATGCCACCATACGCTGCAAGCTCTAAGGAAAGGAAAGAAATCAGTAAAGAAAAGCAAGAGAAGGAGGAAATAGATATTAAGTATAATACTTGAATAGAGTGGAAAATGGTGGACTTGATTGACTTCTCATAGGGAAACTTACGAACTTCCTCCATGTTCGCTGGCAAAAGCAAGGCCTTAGATAGACCGAAGGCCGTTTCGGGGGACCTAGCTCGATCCTCAACTGTGATGAGCTGGCCCCCCTTGGACAGGACAGGGGTCTAGGGATCGGGACCTTCAGAAGACTCGACTACCTTTTTACCCTTTTCTTTGGCCTTCTCTCTCCTTCTCTTTCTCTCTCTCTCTTTTTCTCCCTCTCTTCCCTTTTTCCCTTTCCTTCTCCTTCTCCACCTCCCTCTCTTTCACCCTTACACTCACTTCTAGAGCCCTCATTGGCCTTTTCATTACTGGGCATCCAGTCCCAACTGAGGTTGCTCTTGTGAGCTCAATGGTCTGGTCGGTAGCCTTAGCAGTGGCTATCACTGAGAGTTTTTTCTTCTGACCATCGAGTGTCAAAAATTTGGTCAAATCGACTGCAAGAGCCTTCCTCTTCGCCATTTTGGATATAGTAGCTAAATCATAGGACTTTGCAGAATACGAAGAGGAAGAAATAGAGATAATGTGCCCAGGGGATGAAGGCTCTGGCTGATCTATCAAAAGGGAAGTCTGAGCTACTATTACCTGTCTCTCAGCCCTAGTGAATGGGAGGACTATGGCTTTATGAACTTTAGCTTAGGCAGAGGCAGCAGCAACAACCCAAACTCCTGAAGTGTTGGGTCTGATGAAGTTCATGTAGGTCGGTATGTACTTCGACAAAATATGGGTTGCTCAGGCAAGGCCCTGCTGCTCGAGAAGTCCCGTGAATGCCCACACCTTCTCGAGGTCTTAAAGATGTACACCTGGAAGAGGACCTCGGGCTTTGTTGTTTGCTAAGGCACCTGCACCAAGAAAAGAAAAAAATGAGACCATGAGCAATTTAGCAAGGCATAAAATTAACGAAAAATTAGTCTTAGATACTTAAAGTAGCGGCAATTTTATTTTTCATCTACAAATAAAATTTTTAATGCGTAAGGTCCAGTTTTAATGCGTAAGGTCCAATTGGATCCTAGAACAGATAAATTTATTTTTGTATTTTCAAAACATATATAAAGCATACAGATTAATTTATCAGTCTTGCATAAATAAGCACACAGATAAATTTATGTGTGCTTTATACGTGTTTTAAAAAGGCACACATATAAATTTATCTGTCTTGTATAAATAAGCATACAGATAAATTTATCTGTGTGCTCTATACGTATTTTGAAAAAGCGCAATATTTATAATACAAATAAATTTATCTGTCTGGTTATTTATACAAGACAAATAAATTTATCTGTGTATTTGATACATTTTTAAAAATGCACAGATAAATTTATCTGTATAAAGAATACAGATAAATTTATTTGTATTATATAAAATAAGACGACATATAAATTTATCTGTATGCATTATATATAAATACAGATAAATTTATCTCTTTACATTAAATTTATCTGTGCCATAAGCGATTGGACCTTGCACATTAAAAATTTTGTTAATAGACTTTGCGCGTTAAAATTTATTTTTTTGAACTTTTAGCTGAAAGCCCCTAAGATCAAACAGATGACGATGAGGCTACTAGGGCCAAGACCGTTCTTTCGAGGGACGGTGAAGATGTCTTGCTCTTCACTATGACCGAACTTGAATTTTTCGATCACATAGACGAAATCATCGTCTATGTCCTTTCCGAAGTCTGGTAGTTTGGTCACCAGCTTTTTGGCTACTCTATTGGCTTTGAGGTAATAGGAGTCAGTCGAATGTTACACCATATTGTACCAATATACGATATCCCAGATACCAAGATTGGTACCTAAGATACGGTTCAGCTCCACTACCTTCATGATCACTCTAAAGACGTTAGAGAACACTTGCACGGGGTTAACCCTAAAGTGCCAAAGAGTTCGGCGACGAAGAGAGTGAAGTGGGAACCGAACTCCCCCTTCCACTATGAAAACTAATGGAAGGGGAAGCTTTTTTCGATTCCCTTCGCACGAATCGTTGGGACTGGCCAGGGTAAGCTTAACATCGTTTGGAATTTGATATCGATGTCGGAAAGTCTGCATAGCCTCTGGCGTCGACACTAACTTTTTTAATTTGCCCATTCTAGAAAATATAAAAGAGACAAGAGATAGGAGAAAGACAAGGCAAACTTTTCTCAAAGCGAAATAAAGAGCAGTGAAAGGGGAAAGAGAAAGCTTACAAATAGAGACGACGCAGGTAAATCATCCTTCTACAACGAATTCAGAGTTTTCTTTCACTGGATTCTGGGTTTTTTCGCCGAAAATTGTGGAGAATTCTTGCCAAAGAATTTGAAAGCAATGATAATGGTGGAAAAAGGAAAAAGACGTTTGAGATGGGATTTTATACCCATCGTTTCAAACGTCACAAACGCATTTAATGCGCTGTGCGTTTGAAACAACGTATAAAGACCACCGAGGCAACACGTGTTTTCCCCAGGGACCAATTGTAGCCCTCCACGTCATCATTGAGGGGCTCAAGGGTAAGCTGTCAAGCAAAAAGGAAGATGAAACGGCTTAGGAACTAAAGAGACAATTGAGCACCGAACAATATCACCTGAATAGAAGAGCACACACTGACTGTCAACCTCAGCATATGCGCCGAACAAATGATATACGAAAAGGAGAACTTACCAAACAAACGAGTGAGAAAAAGTTTTGACTCCTCACCAAGCTCTTTGGCTAAAGTGAACACTAAAACTGGGGGCAATTGGAGGTGGATTAATCAATGCGCTTAAGGCCCAATCCAGACCAACGAGCATTTGGGCCACCCAATGGGGCAACCCATAAATAGTTCGCACCCATACAAGTTGACTAACCCACGACAAGTTCAGGCCACCCCAGAAAGGGGAAGCCCATTACGAGACAGTTTGGTTTAATAAGCCTTGGGCCAAAAGATAACCCAGGAAAACTCCATTCCCACAACATCAATTCAGGAAATGGAAGATTAGCTTCCTAAGGCAATTATAACTACCTAAAGATGAGGCAGAATCCCTGATAAACCAGAAATAAGGGATAAGAGGTAAAGTCCCAAGAGGATTCAACCACCCTGGTTTTGTTCTCTATATAAAGGAAAGTACTCCATACCCCAGGTACGTAATTCTAACCTAGTTCTTAATTAGAAGCCTCGTAGAGATAAATCTAACTTGAACGTCAGAGTGCTTTCCGACCAAAACATGTCGGAAAGCACTATCGGTGTTCTTCGTCTTGCAAGAGTTCGTGAATCCCACGTGCAACCACCAATGAGTTCAGTAAATAGGAGTTCGGTCTATATTTCTATTCGGAATCACCAAAGTTGAACCAATCAAGGTTAGTTCTGATTGTGCCAATAGTTCACAACACGTGCAACTAATTGCTAATCGGAGCCTTAGTGTCAATAGAATAACCCATGGGGTTTGTTTGTTTGGCAGATATAAATGATGGGAATGGATATTATATCATCTAAGTTGACATATGAGGTGTTTGGGAGATAAAATGGTTTGGATATAATATCCCATTTAAGTGAGATATACCCTGATATATAATACCCGGGGAGGATAGGTATTGCATATCCCCTCCCATATTTTTCTTTACTAACCTTCTGGTTCTCTTCCAAAACCCGCCGTCAAGTTCTCAAACAATATCGCCGCGGTCTCCTACCCCTTCATCGAACTACATCGCTGCCATCTCTTATCCCTTTTGTCAAACTACATTGCTTTGGATGGGCAATGTGGCGATGGGGCTTAACTTGGGTTCGGTGATGGGGCAATTGGGTTCGATTCGGTGATGGGGCAATTGGGTTTGGTGATGGGGTGAACTGGGTTATGTGGCAACTGGGTTTGGCGTTGGGATGAACTGGGTTTGATGGCTCTCTCTCTCTCTCTCTCAAAAGCAGAGATGGTGCCTACAAAAACACGAGAAATTAATGAGGGTAAATATGAAAATTTAATTTTTGTTTTTTAAAATATATAAAACATGTAGTTATATCTGGCTACAAACAAACTTAGTATAAAATATTTCTAATTAATATATATTCAAAGTTATATCGGTTGTATTTTATATCTTTTCATATATTCAAAGGTATTCTCTATCCGTTATTTTATCTCCCAGCAATCGAACATGCCTTTTGAAAACATGCAATCCTTGCCAACTCAGTTTCAATAGTAGGATGGCACCCACTTCATTTTCAAGATATTTTTTTTCTTAATTCAATTGTTTTTATATTTGGTTTGAGTTAAATTATTACGAGGATAGAGAGGCATCACTCCAGTCCACTGATGGAGAGGTTCAATTGGGCTCAAAATAGCTTTACTTTTTTACGATCTATATCGTTTATTTTATTACATCAAATTATAACTTACCTATAGAAAAATTAATCCAGACCGAATAATATTTTTGTTATATGCTGGTCCCATTCAATTTTTTTCTTAATATAGATATAATTTATTCAAACACTTAAAAATATCTAATCAACTTAAATTTTTTATATAGATAATACACAAATAATAAAATAAACGACTCGAATCATATTTTTAGACCCGTCCAATTCTCGTAAAGATCGGACAAAAGTTAAACCATAATATGAATAGTATTACGCATTTGACTACTTTATGAGTTTTGTGTCAGAATTTGAACTCAATACTTTTTTTTTGTTGAAATTAGTAAAATATTATAATCGTATGTTCTAACTAATGTTCCTTTTTTTTCTTTTTTGCTAACCCAGCCAAACCGCTCAAATTATTGATTTGAAAATGCCAAAATACTAAAACGAGCCTGTCAATTTCGAGGATAAAGACTTGTTGAATACACTCATACGAGCTGCGCGTGTTTGGCTGAATGAGTTATGAATATTGGAGAGACAATCCAGGGAATAAAAATTTATCAAGCCAATACCTTTATTATAAAAACAAAGAACTAGTTTGATATGTTAGATGAAATTGAATAAGATAAGAGAAATAAATAATATTAAGAGTTTTATATACATTACATGTGTTTTTTAAATACTAAGAGAATATAAAATAGTGAAAAATTTTATTTATGTTTGATTAAGATAAGATAAATAATGAGATATGAGTTGTAAAATTATTTTTGATCTTTAAATAAGGAGATAAGATAATTTAAAGTTAAAATTTGGTACTAATAATACCAATAGAGTATAGTGTTATTAATATTATGAATGAGATATTACTAATCGTACATTTATCGAATTATTTGTTCTAATCTTGCGATGAAAATACGAGATTAATTATCCAAAGTGACAAAATTTAAAATGAGAACCCTATATATATTTTAATCTAATTTGATCTAAAGAAATTTGTTCATCCAAACATGCCCAAAAAATAATACTACATACACAAATTTTCAACCATAGTCCAACTGAAAAAATTAGATTCTAACCTTGAGGATTCGAATTTAAATTAGATAGCCAACATGAAGAAAGAGATCCAAAAAAAAGTAAAATTGACGGGGTAAGGTGGACCCATTTTCTAGTCGTCCCACGGAAGACGGCAAGGACTTCAAAGTAGCCCCTTTGAATTCCATGGAGAAAATTACAATGACTTTTTAAGTTTTCTTGCCCCGTGTAAACGGCAACTTATTGCCAAACTATTAGTCGTTCTCAGAGTTTACCTAATGTTTTTAATAAATAAATTATCATAATTTATAAAAATATAAATTATTTTTTATTTCTTAATTACTCAATAAAAATAAATTATCTAAATAATCACAATTTATACAATGTGAATTACTTTTTATCTCTTAATCACTCTATAAAAATAAGTCACTATGTTCTTTATCGTAAAATTTGTTACCATATTAGTTACGTGCATCACGTGCATTTGCAATATGATACCCGAGAGCACCGAACAATTACTGTAAATTATTAAGTATTTTCGGAATGCTATATAAGTGATACTACGTAGTATTTCTAGCAAATAAATTATCACAATTTACATAAAAATATCACTTTTTATCTCTTAACTACTCAATAAAAATACTAAAAATTTTAAAATCTCTGGAAAAAAACTCAAAAAAATATTCCAAATTTAAAATAAAAAATTCAAATTTAACTGTGTATTATACGGACCATACTGCAAACAAATCTAAATTATTAATTTTAAATTTTAAATAAATTTTTAAAAATATTTTCAAATTTATAATATTATTATAAAAATAAATTATTATATTTTTATCGTAAAATTTAAATATCAGCTCACCTACGAATAATTACTCCATACAAATACTCCTCTCCCATTACCTACCATCACACACACACACACACACACCTCTCTCTCTCTCTCTCTCTCTCTCTCTCTCTCTCACACACACACACACACACACAGAGACCCTGTTTTATAACCACCATCGTCCTCTCGGGCCGGTCTGTCAGCCAACCGGTAGCTGTGTCGACACACGGGAAGCAAATTTTGATTTCTGGGGTGAAAAGAGAACCAGCGTTTACGACAACTACGATTGTTCAGGCTACGCCGACGACGTAGAGTTCCGATCTCAAACAGGGAACGACGATGAATACGCCGCCAACTCGCTGCCATTTTGGACGGCTCCATTGCTGCCTCGCAACGAACGCTACAGTTGTCCATCTCCCAAGTCAAGGTCACAAGCAATCAACGAAGGTAGGAAGGAACTAATGGAGATGATTCAAGACGTGCCAGAATCTTCATACGAACTCTCTCTCAAAGATATCGTCGATGGCCTAAAGGACATTGTAATTGACGACAAGAGTCTGAATACCACGCCTACAGAAGAAGCCCAAATGAAGCAACAGAAGAAGAAGAATAAGAAAAAGTGCAAGAGAAGAGGTCAGATGGCTCGGAGCAAGAGCATGGACAGTGGAGTTTTCCTTCTGAAGATGTTCTTCCCGATTTCTATAGGTTTGAAGAGGAAACCAACCGCCGGTAATCGCTCGAAGGTTTGTCGGAGTCCGAAACGAAGCTATCTGGAGGGACCAGAGAATGAAACCAACAAGGAATGGTGGAAGATGAGGTTTCTGGGTACAGGGGATAGTAAAAAGAATAGTGGAAGAAGTAGCACCAGTGGAAGCACTAGTAGCGGCGGAAGCAGGTATATTCTCTTCAGTTTGTGTTGTGAGAAGTAGCATCTGGCCAAAACAAAACAAAAAAATTCCAATGCCTTCTCTTCTAAAAGCTTTGAACTACCAAAACAACTCTGAACTAATCATCACAAAGGTTCTGTATGTTTCAACGTATAAAAAAAAGAGTTCAGTAAATTTTTTCGCATTTTTCATTGTTTAGTTTGATAATAACAAAAAAAATTAATAACAAATTTTATATTATAAGACCAAAATTGACTTTCAAAAAAAATCCAGAAGTTATCCAAAACTATTACAACGGTTTACAAAAATAGGCTATTTCGTTGATCCAGTGTCCTAATTGACAACCTTAATTGTTTAATTTTTTAACTTTTTAACTAAAAAATCCAAAAAATCAATGTTATTTATTTAACAATAAAATAAAATAAAAATAAAAAATAAAAAATCAAATCAAAACACAAACTCACAAAATATTCTATTTAACTCTCACAATTTTTAAAATACAATAATATCCCTCATAACTTATTTACTATCACTACCAACTATATATAATTATAAATATTAAATATATAAAAATAAATAAAATTATCCACTTTAAACAAAAAATTAAAAGAAATAATTTTTTACTTAAACCAACTTCAAAAAAACTAACTTAAAAAATAAGTTTGCAAAAAACCTACTTTGAACCCAAATTAACTTTTTTATTATAAATGCAAAAAAATAAAATTAAAAAATTAAAAAAATATTTTTTAAACTAATTGTCAATCAAGACCAATCTTGGTAGTTTATACAAGCCTTATTGGCCTCATTTAATAATTAGTATAAATTGAATGAAATTAATAATAAAATAAATTCAAAATAGAAATTGTAAACAAAATGAGATGTAAATAGTTTTTGATGTTTGATTTGCATGGGATAAAATAAAGAATTATATTATGCCTTCTCATAAAGTTCCAATTTTACTCATAGTTTAATAAATAACTTTTTTCTCTTTGAATCAAATACAGCCAATTCTAGGCTTCCAGCTGAACTTCATTTGTACTCTCTCTCTCTCTCTCTCATTTTTTATGGTTTTCCGTAACCTGTTACAAGTTTCCATCATCGCCCCAATCCCGCCCTCCTATCGATTTCTCAACACATTCTCTCTGCTGAAATCTTATTCCGTCGATGGTGGCAGCAGCACCCTGCTCTGCCAAAATCCTACCCGTCACCATCCGACACCACTTCTGGCAACCAAAACAACCACCGCCACTCCTGCCAACCAAAACAACCACCATCATCAACGACGTCATCTTCGCGGTTCATTCTGGCAGATACCAAAATCTCCGCATGTTCAAGACAAAACAGATCAACAAGAAAAGATCTGCAAATGTGAAAGACTGATTGTGGCCAACTTGATCATTTTATGCTTAATCCGTTGAAGTGGATTCATTATACCACCCTCCTCAAGGGTTTCCTAATCCCCCATTTTGGTGCATCTCCCACTAGTTTTTTGAAAAACAAACGAGTCCCAGTTCCTTACTAGTCCAGTCCATACCTCTAGAACTGATCATCTTTGAAGTCCCAATCTTACAAGACTAACTTTTCTAAAAACAAAAGACAACCAACCATCTGGACTGAAAAAACCTATCTTTTTTACTTCCATTGATAGTTCGGATCATAACTCTTCTAGTGAAAATATCTCGTTTGAACCAAACAACGGAAGAATTTTATTCTGAATTTTTTTTAAGTGTCAACCAAACACCAGAAAACAAAAAGAAAAAATCTAGTTTTTACAAAACCATTTTGCATGAAAAGTATTTTCCATTGTAAAATATTTTATGTCAATACAAACGGAGACAAACGCTCTCAAACTCTGAATCACTGCAAAAGGAGTTGGGTATGACGGAAATGATTGGTTAAACATTTTCAATAATGTAGTTAGTAGCAGTTCATAACTAAATGAAGCCATGGAATAAAGGAACCAAAATGCTTTTAAGACAGACTAGTTAACTCAAATACTGCAAGGAAGCATAATGGAAGGAACATGGTAATACAATTCAAGAACATACAATGCATTTATGCAAACACTAGGCTAGAGGTATTAAAATAATAATTAAAAAAGAAATCTTGCACTGACCAACCTTTCAACTGTTATTCTGTCATGCAGGAATGATGATATCAACTTCACACCCAGCTGCTGGCCCTTCAATAAGAAAAGCAGATCCCATAGACAGAGAGGGAGCCTCCTCTGAATGTGCTCACCACATAAACACCCATGCAACTACACACAAAATGGTCAGTGGAAGTAGTAGAATTATTAGCAATAGAGATGCTTCCTAATTCTCCAGCATAAAGAATGTAATCAGTGCCAATACTTTAGTCATCTAGTGGTCACATAAACTCCCATCAAATTTAGATGCTCTTTAGTACCCTGTTATGCTTCAATGGGATACCTCAATGCTCCTGGAGAAAAAAATGTTTACAAGAAAGAAGGTGATGGGGAGAGGTAATGTAAATGGGTTTCTTCTTGGTAATATTGATGTAAAACAATCCAGAGTTCTAAATGAAGTATCTCAATACTAAGTTTTCCACAAAACTTCTACAACTAACCCCTTCCCAAATACAAATAATCCATATAAATTAATAATGGCAGAAACCACATCCACAGCCATAACGGCTGTATCTGCACAGCCCTGCCTCTCGCAAGTATGGATCCTAACATGAGAAGGATGCAAATACAGCCATTGTGACTAGCTTTAGAACTTCCAGATTCAATATCAAGAACAAAACCCATAAAAGCAAGCAATAATTTGCGGGAAAATGAATCACTAAATACTGGTAACTGGATTACATCTCCCTTTTAATGACAGCAAAGCCAGATATGCATATTGATGCCTTTCAATTACCAGCACATAGAAGCATAAAAAGTATATGAGTTCCAACCCGACATGCTACAAGAGCCCTTTCCATATGCTTTTCATGCTACATCTTTACATGGTGTACAACAAACAAAAATCAGAATTTTTGCCCTATGAAACATGTTTCACTGAATGTGGCGCGAATCAAAAGGTCAAATACTTCTACTTAGCTCCATCATCTTCAGTATCCTGCAAAATAACCCCTCTCACCTTTGCCCTGCCAAAAATTAAGGATATTAATACCAAAACAACAAAGTATACTGATGTTTAGAATTCTAGAAATACTAAACCTGCGATAAGCCGGTACAACGCGTTTGGTGACTTTAGTTGAACCTGTATTTTGAGCTGCCAGCTTGTCTGCATGTGAAAATATAAAGAAATTATTTTATTGTAGTCATTCCCAAAAAAGAAGAAAAGCTGAAGTTTAGCAGGATCAAATCATTGCAGGTTGATGCATGTAAAAGAACTGAGAATGGGAAGAAACGGCAGGAGATGGAATGCCCCTAAACCAAAACCTTTATTGATTAGGTTAATCCCATCATGAACCTGCTTACATCAAGTGCCTCAATTCCTAGCCTGCCCTTACATTGATAGCATATGCGCTAAGCAAAGTATCCGTTCTTATTTGAAGCCATTGACCAAAGGAATTGACATTTTGACTCCTCAGAACCCCCAACGCCCGGTACATACACAATTCCTAGTGCACATGGGAAGCACACCCACAAATAATAAATAAAAACCACACC
>JAOTRH010177059.1:0-12151 GCA_034768845.1 Heliamphora exappendiculata | reverse complement strand
AAGAGAAAGCTGTGAAATCTTCAAAACAAAGCAGAGAGCCTCAAATTCTTCTCCTCTTTGCTATCTGTTCCCCCTCCTCTCTATCTTTCCTCTCCCTGTCTTGTATTAGCCATGCCTTGTATTCGGCAAAAAGCTCAGGGTGCTGCAACTCCTGCATCTCCATCAATGAGCGGGAAGGCCAGACATCCCGATACTGTGTCAGAAACGGGGCTCGCAGTACAGATGAAGATTAATGGCCTTGGATATGAGGGATCACCTGAATATGACCAAATTGCTGCATGATTCGACAGGGGCAGTAGAAAGAAGCAGAACACTAGAATGATTCATGGTAGTCAGAGTCATGACGGGAATCCGCCACCAGGGGCACTGCCAAGTGATATCCGGGCCAGTCAAAGAACAAAGGTACTGTCGCCAGGTTATTTCAGTAATACATATCTGGTAACTGGGACGATACAGGAATGGCGCAGCGCTATGTCTGTCAGTAGGCGACTTTTGCACCAAATTCAATTTCTCCATCAGCTAGATCTGCAGCAAAAGATAGAGTAGTAAGAGGAAAAAGTTGTAATATGAAATGAAGTATAAAAGTAAGGTTTGAGTTTACCTGAAGGAGTAAAGGACTACCAGCAAGAGTAGTGGTCTCATCACGATGGACAGCATCTAAACCCTGCTAGCATCTTGGCTAAAGCAAGGGGCACAAAGTCCTTTCCCGTCCACATTTGGCCAGCAATGTCGACCAGGGCACAACTAACTTGCCCATCAGGAGGGACTAGGAGATACTGGACGAGGAGGCAGAAGCAAAGTGCGTAGCGACGTTGTAGCTGGAAGTCAAGATCATTGAGGTCACCAGTAGAATGAAACCTTTCAATAAGCCACGGAATATCAAGACAGTCACCCGAGGTCAAACGGGTAGCCTCCATTCTAGACAAGCCGCAGAGTTGCATCACCTGTTGCCGAATAGAGAGAAAAAGAGTAGGAACGACAACAGAATTCCGTGGGGTCAAGTCCAAGATAGTAGCAAGCTCCTCCACAGTAGGGAAAAGTTCTTCAAGCCCGAACCGAAAAACGTGAGACTGAGGATTCCATAGTTGTGCAGCGGCTATCAGTAAGGGTCCGTTAATCTTCACAGTTCTCAATGAGAAGAGGGCATTAAGGCCGAAGGGAGCAAAGTTCAGACGTTCAATGTGGGGGAATGCCTCAATCCAAGAATAAAGAGCATTAGCCATTTGAGTCCAAGCATCAGCAGATGGAATCACCAGGATGGTATTTATAGAGCAGAAAAGGGTGAAAAACCAAAAAATTGGCAAAGGGAATACCCATTGTGGTGGCCGCCACCTTGGATAAAGCGGCCGCCACCTTGCACAAAGCGGCCGCCAACTAGAAAAAGCACAGTACAGTGACATCACTACTTTGACCAGGTGGCCGCCATGTTAGAAGGGAAAAATGCCATGTTGTAAGAGGCGGCCGCCATGTTGGAAGGGGCGACCGCCATGTTGATTGCGGCGGCCGCCATGTTGGACTATGGCGCGTATAGTCAATTTACAATTTTTATGACTTATGTAAAATGCTGACATTCACATGCAAGACAGACTGAGCAGTAAGAATCACACATGCAGATGAGCATAAAGCAGCAAAATGGCATGAAGGCACGAAATACAATGCAGTGTATCAGAGTATAAACTCGGGCACACATGCCCAATAAACAGTAAACTATGGCACGCAAGCCCATGGACCAAGTAAATGAATAAAAGTTCGTCGAGCAGTTGGGGCACACAGGCCCATCAAAAGTGAAATGTCAGAAAAGAAACAAAACTGGGGGAGGGGAAGCTCTCTCTCAAGTGTGCCTCGAACGGACCCGGCAGAAGGAAGGGCCAACCTCGTCTGGGCTGATATCCTCGAAGAGTCGCTCAAGGATGTCATCCCCATCATCCCCATCATCACCTTGATGGACATTGCAGCAGGAAAAGATCTACAGCCCATTGTATGGTTGAACGGCAACTTAGATCGATTAATTTTGTTTTTCTCTGCCCGAATCTATAAAATATTTTAAAGAGTATATAAGTTAAATATTGCTACTATTGCAATTCCAATTATAAAAAAAAAACTTACTGCATGCTTTTCAGATGTCCAAACATGGTTAATCATGTACTCCCAGTCTTCTTGTTTTACTCCTTTGTATGGCATAGTCTTTGGGTCATCACCAGCCTCTATCATGTCCAAGTAATGCCTTTTCATACGTGCCTTCCAATCTTTATAAGGATTTTGACATTTTTTTTCAATAGAACTCCTAACAACCTCGTTGGAGTCGTAGTCTTTAATCTCAAACTTGTCCTGCATACATATGAATTGTTAAATTAGAATTCATTTTCATACATAACAAGATAACTCTATGATAAATATTGAATTGGAATACTCATGTTGCTTGAATAATTGGGGCTTTGAGTGCATCGTCAATGTTGTCCCATTTTTTCACTCCCTGCAATGGTGCAGCCATTCTAATTTGTACTCCGAGTTCATTAGCTAGCCTAGTGGCATTCTCACCAATAGGGACTCCAGCATCATCGGGAATCTCAACAAGTAGTGGAATGCCACCATGGCTAGCTATGATCTGTGATGTTTTTTTCCCACGAGTTGGACCTCAGTTTTTTCTAGAGATTGTAGCTGAAAAGATCAGAAAAGTTAAATTTCATTAGTAGATTATTTGTATTACATATTTAAACAATGCAGTGCATATTAAATGTAAGGCAAATTAAATACATAAAACATACCTATAGTGGTGTTGTCCTGGGTAGATGTAGGAGAAGGTGAAGACAGTGTAGCATGGTAGCAGTAGTCTCCAATGACTGTAATGGACGAGTTGCTCTCGTATTTCGACCGGGGGCCATATGTGATCTGACACAAATTTTAATGAAGCTTTATACACGGCTTTAGTTTACATCTTTTTCTCGACTAAGCTTTATACATGGGTTTAGCTCTTGCTGCTTAGCAATTCAGTTTTGAAAGGCTCTAATAATCTTGAACTTCTTGGAAAAGTTCAGGTAGGTTAGCAGTAGAGATATTCACAAACCTCGAAAGCCCAAAATAGATAAATAAATATGAACAAAATTGGAGTAGAAGGAAAGGAAGAAAAAATAGAATTTAACAAATGTGCAGATGATGACAAGTTGTGGAAGTTGTAGTTCAAAACCCAGCCATAAAAGCATTGCTGGTTTAAAGACAGAATACCCATAAAAGGCTATTCTTAAAAATGATGGGGTTCAATTTGTAGGATTAGGTGGAACTCAATTTTCTTTGCCCTCTTTGTTTCCACTTATTTGCTGCTAATTTGGCTTACAATTTGAATCCACATGCTTAAGCATTTTACATTTGTACTTCAAAAATGTAACAAGCTGTATCCATCAAATGCTAACTTCAATTTTGTCAATTTCAAGAAACTGTATCCATCTTAATTATTAGAATATCATGTAGCAACAGCAACATAATATATGAATCATAACAGCAATAGCATTAAACCACCTCTGGTGTACACGTGCAATGAATCTGGCAAAGAATGGCTTAAATTGAGACCTACAATAAGAGAACAGGATTTTATAACTACATGCACCAAAGCTCTAGTACACTGCGGTAAAAATGGTAGAAAGGACAGAATGGGGTCAGGGGTTTGATTCAGTCATCTTTCAACCAAAAAATTTTTACACATCCCAATATAGAAGCAAGAAGTGACAGTGTGCCTATCCTTCCTCTCACATGAAAGCAAAACTTGAATAGTAGTTTTACTCTATTAAGGCATTGAACAGCAGTTTTTGCCATAAGCATTAAATAGCCTTCAGCAGATAGTTATCAAATACACTAAAAATAAAATGTGGCACACCAAAGAAGAAGGTATACAATCATAATATAAATAAGCACAAATGAAAAAACTTGTAAAATAGAACTTTTTCATATTTTCATTGATACGTAAACAGGATCCATACATATTACATAAATTTAATCCAGAAACTGGATACCTACATATTACAAATATCTTCAACAAATTCCCATAAATGCGGTAGCTTGATGATGAAATATATATGTAATTTTTTGGGGTGGTCCAAGAAATGTTTATCTGCCAATAACCCACTGTTGCGTGTTTATTAGTAGGGTTCTAGTATCTAGGTTGTGACTGCATTGCTAGGAGACTGGAATTGCCATTGAATCAGCACAGATTTTCAAGGGCCTTTTTAACCAGTTTCCTGGTACTTCTTTTAATTATATTAGAGACACAATAAGCTTGTGCAAATCTCCACTGAACATTTTGATGTTTATTTTTGATTTTCAACTAGTTGATGAAAAAATATAAAATCCATTTGAAATATATTAGGCAGCTACAAACAAAGAAAGTCTTCATAGCAACTTAAAATGAATGAACAAATAAATAAACAAACAGTTTTTTTTTTGTTGCTTCTGTTGGCTGTCATTGGTAATAGCTTTCACGGATTTCAATGATTATATAGAATGATATGATAATGACACTTTTGAAAACATAATAAGCAGTGATGCTGTTTAATTATAACAATAGACAAGTATTTTTTCATGAATTTCTGCAAGAGACAACTCAAATAAGTGTTTTTGGTGAATCCTATTTTCTGAATCTAAGTAAATAGCTCTTACTTTGTTATGTTAGGGTAGAAATGTATTACTACATTCATACTTCTACTCATTAAGGAGAGCCACAAGCACTCCAAATTGTATATGCACTTGAATTCAACCTTTGAAATTGTACACAGCATGGCTTGATACACTTTTCATTCATCTATGAGCTGACCCAGAGATGCCTTTGGTCTCTCTATTATTATGTGGGTCACTTTCATTTGGAATTTCTTTTCAATGTCCCAATGAAAGATTTTATATACAAAGATTTTTACTGAAGGAAAAACATTTTGTTGATCCAATCAATGACAATAGAAAGTCTGTTCCATAAAGGCTTTTTACCCAGCAAACATTTTGTTCATCTTACTGTATTAGTTATTGTTTCTACTGATCGTACTGCAATGGAAGTCACCTAATGACTAGCCAGAGTAGAATGGCCAAAAAAGATAAAAAAAATATTAGAAATGGCCATTTGAAATGAATAGTAGAATGTTATTGATTATCAAGTCTTGATTCTTTTATTTCTTTTTCTTTTTCAAGCTAAAAAGTTGCATGTTAGTGATTTCTAGTGTTGGGTGTTTTTCCTAGTAGATGTGCTGGCTTGTTTCTTTGTCTTGAGTAACTGTTGGTCAGTATTTGTTCATTTAGTACTCTTTATGGTTATGGATTGTCGAGCTTATATTGTTTTACACTTAAACAAAACTAGGAATGGGCACATAAGGGAATAGTTCAACCTTGACAGAGGATAACTACATTTGTTCCTTTCTCTTACTACATGTGGATGTGTAGCTTGTTTTACCTGATTAAATAACACCCATGTTGGACACAGTGTTAGTAGTAGTGGAACTGGTTCTGTTTTCAGTTCGACAAGTCTGAATATGTGGGAAAATGGAAGTCTTAATTATGCTTCAAGTTCTGCTAACTATAATGATTTAATGGGCTCTGGAAGTGGAAATACTGGACTTAGTGGTGCTTTTGGCAGTATTGGACCAATTTGGGGTAACTCTAACATGTCAGGTCAAGGTGGAGGCACAGATTCTACATATAGCATTGGTAGCATAAACTGCTAAATGCTAATATTAGTTTTTGATGAAAAAGCTACCCAGAATCCAAATCATCAACCATACACAAAACCAGTAGTTCAAAGCAGATAATGAGAAGAAGGAAAAAATGATGAATGCACAACCACAAAACATATTGATCCAACAATAAAAACAGCAAATTGAATTGCTGATCCTCTGAAGTGTTTTACATTATCACATTGGAATTTATTACAGCAGCTCTGCTACGAAGTTGGAATTTATCATCAACCCCCTTTTGACATTTCATAGCTGCCAAAAACAACAAAATGACAGCCCAGCGGAACTAATGTTCTGTTGGCTTTTATCAAAATAACATAACTCATTTTTCTCAACGAAAAAAAAAAACACCACACAAAATTACAAGCTCACAACTAACAGGGATCACAATAAGTTTGTTTCAATGCAAGCAAGCAAGGGGACCCTGCTCCATGCCACATGCCACAGTACATCAGAGAACTAACAATTTGAAAAAGGCAAACCAAATCAAATCAATCATGCATGTACACCACATTTTACTTTGGCTATTGAACCTATAACTAGCTAACTTGAAATTTGCATGGACAATTGTCTCAACAAAATACCTATATGTGACCATGAAAATTTTAAATGGTTTTTACTGTCCACCTTAATTAGTAGGAAAAGGGCCATGGATAATGATGACAAGATGATCAAAAAATTTACCTAAAACAGAGCAGAACTTCTGCCAAAAATTAGAGCAGGATGTCTGTTGATCCAGGTAACAAGAACAAGGTTCTCGGCATTGGAACTTGTAAAGTGTTAGTTAGATGAGCTTGTATACAGGCATATCGGCATAGGAACTTGTAAATTTCGTAAAGTTAAAAGCTTGACAGTTTTAGAATCAATACAAACAAGAAACAGCACTTGCTACTACATTCTGCTGGTGAGTGATGTATTAACCGTATTCAGGGTCCTTTCTATTCTGGACACATTTGATGCAGGTTGCAAGGATTAAGAAAGACAGAAGAATTAGTCATCAAAATACCGTTGGCATCAACTGATATACCATTATTTGGCAAACGTGATGCAGTAGAAATGAATCCTATACCAACTACATCCCTAGAGTTTTATAACCAAAACTACTACAAATTTAGTGATAACTATAATATATTTTAGCATTAAAAACAACTACAGCATATAAGCATGACTGGTTCCAAAAAAAGGTCAAGATGAGATTTATTACATGGGTTCCAACAGATTATGATTTGATTAAACTAAAGTTTGATGGGTCAGAGAAGAACAAAGTTAGGCAGCTTATGCTAACAGTTTAAGTGGGTGGCATAATATGATTACAATCAGAATTATCTGCCTTGTAAATTGCATTGCCTACAATACAAATGATATATCACTTGCAGATCACAACTAATCCACTAACAGCTTGATAAAGGTTCAACCAAAGCAAAAATGGTTCCACAACACTGGGAGCATCAAGGTTCTACATCAAGATCTATATCAAAATCAGAATGGCTATTACTTTCATCTTCTTCATCATCTATACTATCATCCATTGTTTCATCTTCATCATCACATGTGAAACCATCATCATCTATATCATTGGTATGTGCTCGCCTATCTCCTTGCAAAACTACATCACTTGGAATAATCTCAGGAGCAATGTCATTTCTAGTAAATGGGATCATTACGGGATCTTCAACAACGACGGGGAAAACATTGATCGTTTCATCTTGCTGGAACACATCATTATGCATATGTAATTCATCTTCATCGGGTATTTCACCATTAACCTTTGGAGTCGTTCCACAACCTTCCAATTCTGACCTAATTTAGTGTCATTAACATAGAACACTTGCTTCACTTGACATGGTAGGATAAATGGATCATTTTCATACTACCGACTTCTAATATCAATGCTTATGTAGTGACTATCAGTACGCAATGTTCTACGACTACCAGTGTTATACTATTCACATTGGAACAAAAACACTTGATGACTCAACGCATAATTAAGCTCCAACACTCTACACAAATAACCATAGAAGTCAATCATTTGTCCCTCATGCTCTCCTTGCACAACTAAGCCACTATTTTGACTTTTACGAAGTTTTTCGCGATCTTTAGCATGGAATCGGACACCATTACAAATGCATCCCGAATAGATATTGACTATAGGACCAGGAGCATTAGCTAATGACCATAACTGATTAGTTGCTTATGGTGACCCTTCAGCTCGCAATTGATTTATCTACATAAACAACATATAATATTATATCTCACGTTAATATCGAAAATAAGTATAATGAAATAATTATCATGGTGTTACAAATAATTTCATACTTACACGTTCTTTGAACCACTTTAAAAATTCATCTTGTTGTCTTTTTGTGATGTCACGTATATTTTAATTCTCCAAAAGCTTTTTGTGTTCCCTTTATACATTAATATAAGGTATAAACATTAGACACTATTAATACATCCATATGCATACAAATAATTAAATGTTAAATGTACTTGAGATATTGTTCCAACTCGAAACTATTGTGCAAGACAAACCAATGAGCAAACTCTCTTTGTTTTTGTGATACATCAGGACCTCTTGCGATTAGTCCAAAAGGACGCACATTTTGTGTGAAGACCACCAAATCAGTATCAATCACGCCATCACCGGCATTCCGATCTAGACGATTAAATATGGTCTCGACTCCACTAAGATACATTGAGAAAAAAGTAAGGCACTCTTTGTCAATGTAAGTTTCGGCAATCGAACCTTCTGGATAAGCTCAAATGGTGACGTATCTTTTTAGAGTCCTGAGAAATTTATCAAATAATAAATTAAAAGTATTACAGATGGTCATCTATATCGCAAATTGCATAAATTTAAGAACAACTTACTAGTTATTACCTTTCAATTGGGTACATCCATCGAAATTGCACAGGGCTTGCAACTATGGCCTCGCGAGGCAAGTGAATAGCTAGATGGACCATCACATCAAAAAATGCTGGGGAAAGAATCTTTTCCATCTTGCACAAAATGAGTACTATATGATCATGTAGATTCTCCAAATCCTTCACCCTCAAAGTCTTGGAGCATAACTCTTGAAAGAAATTGCCTAACTCAAACAATGTAATACATATATCTCTGTTGACATACCCAAGCATCCCAATCGGGAGAAGTCGTTGTAGTAGTACGTGGCAGTCATGACTTTTCAAACCCGGTAACTTACCACTCTTTGTGTTCACACATCTTGAGATATTTGCTGCATATCCATCGGGATACTTTATTGACTGTAAGAATTCACCAAATCCATGTCTTTCATTTAGTGATAAAGTGTATAATGCTGGGGGCTTTTCAAATGACCCATCTGCATGCCTTCGTAAGTGCAAGTCTTTTCTTATTTTCATTTCCTGCAAATCCATGCGTGCTTTTTCTGTGTCTTTGTTCTTTCCATTTATACTTAATAGTGTTCCCAGCAAATTATCACATATATTCTTCTCTATGTGCGTGACATTGAGATTATGTCGGAGCTTGAGTGCCTTCCAATATGAAAGCTCAAACAAAATGCTTTTTTTCCCCCAATTCAATAGTTGATTTTCCCTTTTTCATTTCTTGTTGGTTGGATGCTTCCCATAATGTAAGAATGTTCCCTGATCCAATTGTTGTAAAATTTGTTCACCTGATAGCTCTAACGGTTTTGGTCGATCTTCAATCTTACCGTTAAAAAGTCGACTCTTTCGCCACGGATGATCCTTAGGCAAAAACTTACGGGCACCTAGATACCCAATTTTACTTCTCAACTGTTGAGATGAAGCATCCTAATTACAAACGGGGCAAGCTAAATAACCATTTGTTGTCCACCCGGATAAGTTACCATATGTAGAAAAATCATTAATGGTCCACATAACAGCTGCATGCATTCTAAAAATTTTTCAAGTTGAGGAATCATAAGTAAGAACACCGTCTTCCCACAACTCCTTCAACTCGTCAATTAACGGCCTCATGTAAACATCAATATCCCTTCCCGGTGCTTGGGGTCCAGGAATAAGTAAGGACATCATACAATATGGCTCTTTCATACACTTCAAAGGAGGAAGGTTATACGGCATAATTATCACGGGCCACATACTATAAGAGTTGCTCGTGTTTCCAAAAGGATTAAAACCATCAGTCGCTAGTCCTAATCTCAAATTACGACCGTCACTAGCGAACTGAGGATATTGTCGATCAAAGTCCTTCCACGCTTCACCGTCAGCGGGATGCCTTAACACGCCATCATCCACACGCTTTTCATTGTGCCACCTCATTTCTGTAGCTGTCTTTCTCGACATGTACAATCTCTGCAACCTTGGTGTCAATGGAAAATACCGCAAGATCTTATGAGGTATCTTTTTTCGTTTGTCATCATTCAACTTATATCTAGGTTCCCCACAAATAGGACACTTGTCCAGGTTTGCATTCCCCTTCCAAAAAAGTGCATAATCATACTTACATGCATGAATGGCAATATATCCCAAACCCAGATCATGCAAAAATTTCTTTGCTTCATAAAGGGTCCACAGAATCTTCTGATCGCTTTCTGGTAAAAGGTCTTTCAATATTCCCAATAACATGTCAAATGACTTATTTCTCCATTTGTTCAACACTTTAATATGAACCATCTTAATGATGAATGATAACAAATTAAACTTTTGACAGCCTGGGTACAACTCATGCTGAGCATCATTCAATAATTTGTCAAAATCTTGCACTTTTTCCCTCTCGATCAAATTGGGTACTTCATCCTCCTCCTCATCATTCATTATGTTTGCTGCCATATGGTAGTCTTCCAACATATCTTTCAATTCATCGTATTCCTCATTCGCTTCCTCTAACATTTCACCACTATCGAAAATAGTCTCCTCGTGATTGGAAATAGTCTCCCCGTGATGCACCCAATGTTTGTAAGAATGTGATATCCCCCTCTGAACCAAATGAAATTCCACCATTTTACTGGTATGATATTCACAATTCAGGCCGTCCATGCACGGACAATGAATCTTATCATTTGATCCTGCATTTTTCATTGCAAATTGCAGAAATAACTTTACTCCTTCTCGATATGGTATGCTCATTCTATTCCTCAATGTCATCCAACTATTGTCCATACTTTATGACCTACATGTTACATCGATGTTATATTTAATAGAAAGTTCCAATAACAACGTTTGTCATCCAACTCTTGTCCAATACACTGTAATATTTTAACTCCCACCATAGAAAAAAAAAGTTCAATTAAATGTGGTTTTCAGTTATGTATAGTGCAAAGAATGAGAGGACACTCATAACATTTATTGTGCATAATACAATTCATTCTATACCACCAAAATAAATGCATAACTAACAAGATACCAATTAAGATAACCGTGCAAGCATGAAGTGGCCACCTAGGGAAAAAGACCACTGAGCCTAGGATTAATGATGAGATGATCTACATCAAGAATATAACCCTAAACCAAGTTTAAGACCATTTTCAATAGAAGAGTCAAAGACCTGTAACTCCTTATGATCAACAAGAGACATCTACACCCGCTAAGGATTTTAATGAACGAGATTAGCATGGTGTCCTCACTTCTAGAACATGAAACCTAAAATTTACAACTTTTCAAGTCCCATAAAAAACTTTGAGCATTAAAGAAGCTAACAGAATACTGCCAGCGTCCTCCCTGAAGGCTTTAAGCTTCCATCTAAAACTTCATCTTGGTTCTTACTTTTTGATTGGACTTATCTTTTTTTTTTTTCAATTAGCAACGAAAATGAAATAGGGTAAATTGCACTTAGACCCCCTACATTCTTATCATATATAACTGTTTACCCTCTTATTTTTAGAAATCACACTACATACCCTTGCTTTATAAAAATGAATAACATTTTACCCAATCCGTTAGTCAACCGTTTGTTGACTTAACGGAAATGAATGACGGAATTAACAAATTAATTGAAATTAACAATTTTACCCTTATTTCCTCTCCCCTCCTCTTCTTTCCCCCAACTCCATTTCATCGCCCCCGTGTGTGTGCGTCGGTTACCGTCGACGATATCACAGGCAATCCCAGAGCCATCCTCAAGCAGATTTTGAGCTCCAACACCAGGAGCACAACAGACATCAGAAAGATCAACCACAACATCAGCTGGATTGCTCGAATTGGCCGACGTCGCCGATCTCCTTTGTTTCTTCGCCTTCCTCCTCATCCTCATCGCTTTCTCAGCCTCCAAATCCGCCGCCGACTGAATAACCACCGGTGCCAACACCGACGTCGAATCCCAGCATCCAAGTCCTTTGAGAAATCAATACGAGCTTATTGCATGTGTGTGGATTTAGAATCACCCCAACCCCAAAGGAATTTGAGAAATTAATTTCAGAATCCCTAATCAAATCATCACAGCTAATGATTTCGGATCTCAATGGCTCTTTCATGTATATATGTATGCG
>JAOTRH010177028.1:0-12152 GCA_034768845.1 Heliamphora exappendiculata | reverse complement strand
ATGTGTTAACACTTTCATTTTGAAAATATAAAATATTATCCATTTAAAACCATTTATTCTTAAAAAATAAATTATGAAAATCATCAAAATTAAATTAAAAAATCCTTGGGCTAACAAAAAAGAAGAGAGATGGATAGTGATCAATTGGAGCAAATTTTAGAGAACACACAACATAATACAAATGAACCAGATAATGGTCGAATTACAGTGATTGGAACATCCGATGAATGGAGCAACTGGAGAGACAATTTGGCAGCTAAAATGTTTAACGAATGGAGAGTGAGTAGACGTGGAAGATGATACCTTGTTGTGTTTAATTTAAGTACTTCCATAAAAATTTTCACTTGTTGCAAAATATTTACCATTGTTTCTTTCGTATAATAACCTTCTCATTTAATTTGAATGAAATTCTATTGGTTCGTTAATTGCACTTGCATATTATTTGTTTTTACTAGGTATGGATTCAGAAACACAAGATAGTACAGGTCCAGGGATAAATAAAAGAATGTGGGCAGAAGATGAAGATATGAAGCTTATTGAGGCTCTTACTGATTTGCAAAATGAAGGAAAATATACTGCCGGTGGAGGATTTAAACCTGGAATATATACGGCAATTGAGAAAGTACTTGGTGCTACTTCGCCAAATTCAGGCTTAAAGGCTGATCCACACATTAAATCTAGAATGAAGAGACTAAAATCTAATTTTAATATTGTTTATGATATGATCTATGGGCATAACACTAGCAGGTTTGGATAATGCAAAAAAAATGTGTTGTTACTGAGAAACCTGTGTGGGATGCATACTTACAGGTAAGCTAGTTAATACTTGGTATAGTTAATGTAGTTAAATAAATTCACGATCTGACTGAATATAATTTATTTTCATTTTCAGAGTCATAAGAAAACTGCACCATACAAGGACAAGTCATTTTCCTTTTATCGAGAGCTTTGCAATATTTTTGAAATGGATCGAGCAACAAGTGAGGATGCTAATACACCGGCTGATGTTAATGAAGAGTTGGACAAGGAAAATAATCAATCAGAAAATGGAACTGATTTTTGGAATCTAGAAGTTGGTTTGGACGGTATTGATATATCCGATTTTGCTCAATCACCAATTGTTGAAAATACTAATGAAAAGAGTTCAAAGAATAAAAGGAAAAGAAAAGGACAAAGTTTTGAGCATGGAATATATGAAGCGATGAAAAATGGGTGAAAATAATTATTGTTTAATTGTTATTTTTTGCTTAGTTCTAACTCTATTGACATTTTTAAGTTCTGAATTTTTTATGTCATTTTTTATTAGTAATTTTAAATGTCATTTCAGGTATTTTTTGGGATAATAATAATATTTTTTAATGATAAGATATTAAATGATTTATAATTTATTGTTTTCATCATAATAGATGAAATTTTAATATATTTATTAATATCTAAGAGTTAGTCACTGATTGTTAAAATTATTACATTTTATTCTATTATATTCTATTATATTAATTGGATATACCAAGCAGATGAATTGAAATAGTCATTCCATTCTTACATCATTTCATATTGACAACCAAACAGTAGAATGAGAATGAACATTCTATTCTATTCTACATTCAATTTCATTCCCACTTCATTCCATTCATGCGTACCAAACGAGGCATTAAAGAGTAAATAGGCTACAACAGAAACCTGTAGAGTAAATAAGACACGAGCTTCTAATGTAATTAGAAAAATCTATTTCAACTCAAAAGTAATTTTCTAAAAATATAAATTATAAATCATACCACTAAAGAATTGTAATTGCACTTTCGATCATATTCTCAAAATCGAATATTCGTACTTATGTTATTAAATTCTTATTATTCTCCTTCACATTAAGATTATAAATACCCGTTGATTAAATTAAATTACTGATAATTATATTTAATCGACCTCTTTAATAATTTTTTAAAACCTTCTACTTAACTTATTTGATATGACAGATTATAAAATTTATTTACAGGCTTGGCATAATCAAAACTTATAAGTTTTTGTAAGAGTATGTCATCAATCCATTGTTGGGACATGGATTATGTCAATAATTAATATCTACCATATATGTAATGTCGCTATCCAATTCACTGGAATTATAGGCTAGTAAAAGATCGCATTTTTTAATGAATCAAAATAACGAACATTAAGTATACGTGTTCAATAATTATTTTGAAAATAAGATCATAAGTACTCATAATAACCATGGGGTGTAAATTTTATATAGTTAGTATAAATTAATTATCCCAACGCAGTCCTATTCAATACACACAAAGTGTATTAGCATAATGAGTCAAAATAATTACCATTCCCCGCAATTAAGACAGATCTACTAAAATACTATGTACGGCCATACCGATAGTTTGTCTAATTCCATTTAACACTGTAAACCATAAACTTATATTTTACAAGAATCGATAATCTGATCTTCCGTGTGTAAGCCGAACTCTACACACCAGATTAACTAATATGTAGAATAAAAGACACATATGTACAATATTAAATAAATTATAAAATTCATACATTACTCATAAAGATTTTCATTAAAATAGAAAAATAATTTTTATAAATAAAAACAATAAAAAAAAATCAATGCATGATGCGGGTGTTTTTTTTTCTCGCGGGATGCACCGGATATGTATTATTTTTAAAAAATGCTTTTTTCTTTTCAAAATAAGAAAATCTAAGATATCTGAGCATCTTTTTTAGAGAAATGAAGTTGCCACTTGATTTTTGAAAAAAATCATAAAAAACGAAAATAAGGCTGCTGGGTCTTTTAGAAACGTAATCAATGATAAAGAGGGTTCGGAGGCTAAGGTACGAAAAGGGAATATGTTAGGCACCCTTTTTGCCCAACCGTGATGTTGGCCTCTACTTTGTCAATATTAGTTCTTGTTGTAAACTTTTTAAAGGTAATATATACAGAACGAGAGGTTAAAAAGAGTTTAAATAAAAGCAAGCAACGAAACAAAATCCCAACTATGATTCCTAGGGGTCATGTAATTTGGTTATTATTTCTAAATATGTCACATGTATCGTTTGAGCAAAGCAAAACGAAAAACATGCGAATAAGCTATAAAACAAATGAATAAAGGTTTAAGGGTCATGCAACAATATTTTTGGCCCTAACATGCTATAAATAGGTTATACAGAATAAGCAGAAGAGACTTAAACATCATATTTAAGCAACTGAACATGTAGAAACTCACGATCGTAGCAAAAAATGTTGTGATCGAGACAAAAATAGCCACAAAACTTGTGGTTGTGACAACTATGAGGTTACCGTGAAGAACAGAATGAAAAAGCTCACGACCGTCATAAATAAAAGTCGCGACCATGGTTTTTAAGGATACAAGGAGGGTACAAACATCGCAAAAGGCTGAAAACAAACTCAAATGGATAGGATATACAGGACAGAGACCATAACCCATTCATTCTAGGCTAGATTTACCATCCTCCATCCTCTACAGAAATAATATTGTACAAAATATCAAAATGAACAATAGAATAGTTAGAACACAATTTCATGTCACTGGTCTCACAAAAGCTCACGACCGTAGCAAAAGAATATGGCGGCCGTAACAAATATAAAGAAAATAATGCGACCGTCATGTTTGTAGATCTACAAAACAGAGAGAAATCGGGTATACATAATGGAAACCGTGACCCATTAAATCTAGGTCAAATCTACCATCCATTTCCTATCAAAAAAATGGACTATGATACAGAATATGTAAAACAGAATAAAGGGAAGAAAAACCTTAAAGATAAAGGGATAACAGAAAGCTTTAAAACGATTTTCATGCTTTTAGCCTTATAAGAATATCACAACCACGACAACATGATGTTGCGGCCGTGAGAAATGACGGTAGAAAAAGTATTAGCCAAGCCTACAAAGCTCACGACTGTTACTATAGGTTTACCAAAACACTCGGCCTTGACATTGGAAGGTCGCGGCCATCATGCTCTCATAACCACAGAACATACAGATAGAAAGGTGTACAGAATGGAGACCATGACTCATTTGGTCTAGGCCAGATCTACCATTCATTAACCAACAAGAAGATAAACTGAGGTACAAAAAAGAGAAGATGCTAAATAGAGTAATAAAAGGAGATAAAATCTTGAAATAAACAAATATCATAGAGTTTTGAAGAGAATTTTTACGTTTTAGCCTTGAAAACAATGTCACATCCGTAACAATATGATGTTGCGGCTGTGAGTAAATAAGGCATAAATTTATCAGCTCTTATAAAAAGTGCACGGCTGTGATTGTAGGTTTAACAAAACATACGGCCGTGACATGATAAGGTCGCGGCCGTCATGTTCCAGAACCTCAGAAAGCTTTTGAAATGCTTAGTGTGCTCATGAGTGTTGAAATAGAATAAAAGCAACTGTAAATATATGACACAAAGAACTACGAATACACTATTTGTATTGAAAAACTTGAAGGAATAATGCTTACATTGAAATAAATGATAAATGAGCAATAAAATAGTGGAAACCTTATCCACGACACCTTCGGAGGAAGAAAATAAGGGTTTAAGAAGAGTCGTGAGGAGGATCGATGAATCAGTTTAAAGCCACGAGGAGAACCGATGAGTCAGTTTAAGGTCATGAGGAGGATCGATCAAATAAAATGGGCATTTTAAGGTCGTACGGAGACTCGCGAGTCCGTTTAAGGTCGTGAAGGGGACCGAACTCTTAGGGGACAATTTTAGGTCATGCAGGGACTGATGAGCTAGTTTAGGGTCATGAGAAGGACCGAATACTAGCGACAATTCTAGGTCATGATGAGAACCGACGAAATCAGTTTAAGGTCATGAGAAAGACCAGAGGGGAAAAACTCATTCGTTTTAGGTCGTGACAAGGACCGGTGAGGTGAACTTATCGGTTTTAGGTCGTGACAAGGGCCGGAGAGGGTAGACTTACCAGTTTTAGGTTGTGACAAGGACCGGTGAAATGAGCCTATTCGTTTTAGGTCGTGACAAGGACCGAAAAGGTTTAGGGCATCCAGAACATAGGCTAAAAGAGTCTTTGACTTGTTCAAAACCCACACGAGGGTAGCTCAAACGTCCACAAAGGTGGGGGCATAAAAACATGGCTGCCGTTACTTTTGTAAGTGGTGGCCTGAACTGTGTGCCCTAAGTTTGTAGCAGCCTGGATATTCCAATATGGCGGCCGTGTGAAACCATTTAAAAGTGTTACGGCTGTTATAAACAAAGGTGGCGGTTCAACTTTGAATGTCGCGGCCATCAGTTTTAAAATCACCGAATTGTTGTAGGCAAAACTTTTAAGATTATTATTTTTGTAAATAGTTTTTTTTATAAAAATAACAAGACGGGTAATCACCGAAATAGGCTCTAGATAAAAACTTTTGATGTCAAACGATCAAAATAAAATCCGTGCCACCACAGTTAACGTAGAAGAACACATTTTTGGTCGATTCTCCAACTACGAACTTTTGATTCCGAGTTAAAGTTCCGGTCAGACCTTCTACTGTATTTCCTTATGCGATTCCTGAACGTAATGTGAGTTACGATCATTTGAAAACTCATACTGGAAAAACCTGGTCAATCTTAATCTTGATGACGGGTTATGAACTTGGTTCAGCCTACTCGTATATTTATAGAGCTACAGCAAGGATCTGTGCAGTAATTAAACAAAGATTTCTAGTGTAACCCAGATACGTATCCAGCGGTTTCTGCAATTATGAAAACTTCTCAGCAGTATTTGTAATTATGAAAACTTTGCAGTGGTTTCTTTAATTTTCATAAAATACTAAATTACAGTTTACACCACTAAAGAACTGTAACTGCACCCAAAGTTATAATCTCAAGACTATCTTGCATTGAGCTCATGTTGCTAAATGTTTAATTCATCTCCCTACGTTAAGATTTTCGATACCCGTTAATTAAATTTAATTATTGATAATTTAATTTAATCAGCATCTTTAAATTTCTTAAACCTTCCCGCTTAACTTATCTGACCACCGGATAATAAAATCCACCTATAAGGATTGGCCTGGTCAAAACTAATAAGTTTTCTTAAGGGGGTATCGTCAATCTCGATCAATCGAGACGTGAATTCTGTCAATAAGTAATATTTACCATATAATTAATACCTCTATCTAACTCACCAGAAATTTAGACCTATATAAGATCGCACCATCTAATGAATCAAAATAACAAATATTAAATATACGCAAATAATAATTATTTCAAGATTAAGAGTGTAACCATTCTCATAATAATCTTGGGATATGAATTAATTTATATAGTCAGTATAAAATTAATTACCTCAAGGTATCTCGTTCAATACACACAAAGTGTATTAGCACAGAGAGTTGGAATAATAAACGACGCTAATAACTGTTCCCCGTAACTAAGACAAGTCTACTAAAACTTTGTGCTACTGTCGTACCGATAGTATGTTAATTTTCATCTAAACTGTGAATAAATACTTATATTCTGTACGAACCTAAAATCTGGTATTCTGTGTGCAAACCATACTCTACACACCAGATTAAGTACTGTACATAATAAAGGATATCCATACAAAACGTTAATGAAATGATATTGCATACATTACTCATTAAGATTCTCATAAAATAAAAAATTAATTTTATCAAAAAATAAAATAAAATACTAAAATCAAAATAAAATTCATAATTTTCAATATACAACTCTAACAATCTCCTACTTATACTCAAAATCATGCTACCATACATCTGACTCCCATACTCTCTACATGACTATCAAAAGACTTAGCCGGTAAGCTCTTTGTAAAAAGATCTGTAATGTTGTCTCCTAATGCAATTTTGGTCTTAGCAACATTATCCCTCTGTATAATTTCTCATATCAAGTGATACTTACACTTAGTGTGCTTTCATTTCTTATGGACTCTTGGTTCTTTTGAGTTTTCAATCGCTCTGCTATTATTACAATAAAGTGTAATAGCCGACAGAACTGAAGGAACCACGTCTAGATCCAACAGAAAGTTCTTGAGCCAAACGACCTCATTGGCTGCTTCAGAAGCTTCCATGTACTTGGCCTCTATGGTGGAATCGGTAATACAGGACTGCTTGACACTCCTTCAACTTATAACTCCACCTCCTATGGTAAACATATATCCTGAGGTAGATTTATGAAAATTTTTGTCTGATTAAAAATCTGAGTCAGTGTACCTTAAAGGTACTAGATTGTCTGCTGGTAAATCAA
Organism: Heliamphora exappendiculata; assembly: GCA_034768845.1. Lineage (NCBI taxonomy): Eukaryota > Viridiplantae > Streptophyta > Magnoliopsida > Ericales > Sarraceniaceae > Heliamphora > Heliamphora exappendiculata. Next base: position 4,911 of record JAOTRH010177028.1, on the reverse strand, counting down.
CATATAATTCTTAGTCCTTTTCAGGTACTTAATTATATTTTTTATCGCAGTCCAATATTCCTGCCTTGGGTTAGACTGATATCTGCTAATCATGCCAACAGCAAAGCAGATGTCGGGTCTAGTGTAAAGTATAGCATACATTAGATTTTCTATTACCGAAGTATAAGGAACCGCCTTCATCTTCTCTATCTCATCAGGTGTCTTAGGACACTGATCCTTGGATAGAGTGATTCCATGGTTGATAGGTAGAAATCCTTTCTTAGAATCTTGCATTCTAAAATGAGTAAGAATATTATCAATATATTTTGCTTGTGATAAGCCCAACTTCTTTTGTTTCTGATCTCGCACAAGCTTGATCCTTAGGATGTGACTGACTTCTCCCAAGTCCTTCATATCGAACTGTCTAGATGACCATACTTTTACCATAAATAATGCCCCCACATCGTTTTCAATAGTAAGATATCATCGAGATAAAGTACTAGAAAGATCACCACGCTTCTTGTACACATAGGTGTGGAGTTGGAATTTAGGAGTCAAAAATAAGGTAAGTCAAAGATATTTTGAAAAATATTTTGAACACCTTGAAAATCAAAATTTGAAAACCCTTTTTATTAAAAACGGACTGGCCACTTAGTTTTTAAGAAAAAACTAAGAAAAATAAAAAATGGCTATTGATTTTTGAAAACGTTAACTAGAGCAAAGAGGGTTCGGGGGGTAAGGTACGAATCAGGGAAGGTGTTACGCACCCCGTTCGCCCAACAGTAAGGTCGGCCTCTACTAATCATCATTGGTTCTTTAATAAAATTTTTCAAATACATGTAAATAGAGAAAATGGAGGTAAAGAGAAAACATCCAAAATCAAATATAAAAAATACATAATATATGTACATAACACTTCAAAAATAAAAAAGTGTCAAAAGAAAAATTTTAAATTCTATGACATGCAACTTCTAACTAAAAGGATACATGAAACACATTCACATGCGATTTTACAAAAATAAACTAACTATCATGATTTACCTGAAAGAACAAAATATACTAAAAGATGCTAAAATTACCTAAACATGAATTTATTGCAAAAATAAGCTAAACTATTCTAAACATGCATTAAAAGAAAATAACCAAAATATGTATAAACATACATTAGATAAGCATTTAATACTAAATGTAAAGATGCATAAAAAATTCTATATTAAAAGAAAACTTACTAATAAAGAAAATAAGGGTTATATGAAAAAGAGAAATTACCTTTAAAGGTAAAAATTAGCTTAAATGGTTTTTTTATAATGATTTTTGGGTTTAATACAGAGAAAGAAAGATAGAATAAGATAAAATGTTATAAAAAGAAAATAAAACCTTAAAAGAAAGAAAATAGAGTTTTAAAAGAAAAATAGGTACCAACATTAAAGAAAAGGAATACTAAAGTTAGTAAAGACAAAATTAAAAGAAAAAAAGAAAATAGGACATTACAAGAAAATTTAAAGTTAGTGATAAAAGAAAAGAAAAAAAAAATGTTAGCAAAAGCAACTACATTAATCATTAAAAGAAAAAAAAAATAGAAAATAAGAGTTAGAAAGAAAAATAAAATAAAATGGAGCATTAAACAAGTGTTACAAGAAAATAAAAATAAAACGAAATAAAATGCTATTAGAAGAAAAATTAGACTAACTAAAGGAAAAGAAAAGAAAATAAATGCTAGAATATTAAATTAATGTAAAATAAAGTACTAGGATTTAAATGGATATAATATTGACAATTACAACCATCTTTATGTAAGTGCCTTAATTGGGACAATTTATAACATTAACAAGTTGTAATTGTTAAGAATATTGGCACTATTTAATGATTTGATAAGTTTAATGCAAGTAAAATAAAATAACTAAATAAAATAAGTAATATTCGAATAAACAAATAAATAGGCTAAACAAAGTTAAACAAGCTAAATAAGCTAAATTAAAAATGAATTCTAATGGTTTAAAAAACTATGTAATGTAAAATAAGTAAGACAGTAAACTTAACCCGATCACTCCAAAGAAGTAGAAAAATGGAGTTTAGAAAGACTTGGGATCCAAACTAAATACTTGGATCGCTAAAGAATCCTCAAGCCGGGGAATGCGTCTCGGTGGTCTAATCCTTAGGTGGTGATCCAAGCAAGACTTCAACGTCGGTCGGAGGTTTGGATCTCAGTATCTCGGCAGGGCTTCGGCGTCGGGGCTCGGAATTACTCGATATATCGGCAGAGTCTCTCTCACTCAAAATTCGTACTGAAAACGTACACTATGGTACAGTATTTATAGAATTCTTCAACCAATGAGATGTTGCCACGTTTTGGAACACGTCAAGCCATTTGAAGTTGGCGATCGCCATAATCAAAGATGGCGGTCGCCATGTTTTTGGGAGGTTCCTCAAAGTTTTATGGCGGTCGCGACAATGGGAGTGGGCGGTCGCCATGATGGAAGGTGGCGGTCGCCACTTCGGGTTAGAGTTTCTACAAAGTTCTATGGCTGGCGCCATGAAGAGAGTTGGCAGCCGCCTTACTTGGCAAGCAAGTTTCGATGGTTCGTCAAAATTTCAATAGCTTGAAGGTTTTGGGTTCAAATACCGGGCTTGGATCACTTTCCGAGGATCATACGGAGGCACTAATCCACCTTCTTTCATCATCGGATTCGCCTGAGATTAGGTGGGGTCAAATTGGAGTGTTTACAGTTGCCCATCTTTCATATAACTTGCATAGCAACGCGTGAAGCAGGTTATATCAAAGATCTAGAGACAACAACTATTTGACCGAGCCGTCAATCTTAGGCCACAAGCACACAAGCATGCATATGATGTTGGTCGTACTCGAATTTTAATTGAGCTGCCTACGTACCCCCTTTTATTAGGGATTAGACCAGAACGTAGTTCATGGGGCAAAATTCAAAGATGTAATGATAAGAAATAGGATGTGGATGCTAACATGAATAAATGCTAACACGATACAGACAGGTATAATGTAATGCAAACACGAGTCAGTTTTAGGTCGTGAAGAGGACCGACGAGTCAGTTTAGGGTCATGAGGAGGACCGAGTCAGTTTAGGGTCGTGAGGAGGATCGACGAGTCAGTTTAGGATCGTTAGGAGGACCGACGAGTCAATTTAGGATCGTGAAGAGGATCGACGAGTCCGTTTGGGGTCATGCAAAGGAGCAACGAGTCAGTTTAGGGTCGTGGGGAGGACCGACGAGTCAGTTTAGGGTCGTGAGGAGGACCGAGTAGATAAACATCAAATTGATAGGTTAAGTCAGGATTTAAGATCGCGAGACTTAAAGGGTAGGTTTATCGAAAACGAGACTTAAAATGATCGGAAGCCAAGCCACGACTGAAATGTTTTGATTTATCGGGAAAAAAAATTACGAATTAAGAGGTCGAGCTAAGATCTAAAGATTCGGAATAATTAAAATCCGAGTTACGGCTTAAAGTTAAATTTGTCGAAAGCAGAATAAAAATAATTAAAAGACAAGTTAAAGCTTAAAATTAAATTTATCCGGAGGGAGAGAGAAAACACCTTAAAAGACAAGAGTTTAAAAACTCATACAAGATTTTATTTAGGAAATTTCTGGTATTTATAAAATTATTTTAAAAAAAGTTTATTAGAAACAAACACACTCATAGAAATAAATATTTTTAAATCAAAATAATCAAAACTTTATTTTTTTGAAATTTTATTTTTATTATATTTATTATTATTATTATTATTTTTTATTATTATTAATTTTAAAATAATTGAATAAGATAGGATAGTAAATACATTAACAAAAGACCCAAACAGCCCATCCCCGCCAAAACGCCGAAGTGACTGCGCTGTTTCCCTTCTGATATGGCGGTCGCCACCATTAAAACCTTTCTAAGCTGGCGGCCGCCATAAAACCCTTGGAATTCCTGGCGGTTGCTATCGTCAAACATGGCGGTCGCCATCTTGAGGCGAGCACAAAACCCCCAGGTCACGCGGGGTAGAGCTCATTCTCACATCCTTACTCTCTCTCTAGCTCTCTCGCCCTTCCAAAACTGTCTCTAGCTCTTTTCTCGTTTCTTTCTCTTTCGCACATTTTGCTTTCTGCTTTCCCTTACCACACGATGTTCACACTTCTATTCGTGATCCTATTCCTGTTTATGGCAGGCCAGGGCTAGGGAGACGATGACTTGGGGGCACGACGAGGTCTCGCTGCTACTGGGAGTTCTTCCCTGGGTACTCTCGAGGGTATGTCCACTAGCCTTTATGCTGGTGGAGTTACTTCCACGCAGCCAACTGCTGCGATGGATGCCCTCGTTCTTGAGGCGGAGCGTGCTTCCCGTCATGTTGCTGAGGAGGAGGCACGAGTAGCTGCTGAGGCTCAGGCGGCTGCTGATGCTGCTGCAAAGGCTGCAATGGCTGACTTTTTGTCCCCCGATGCCGGAGACGGTCATCCGGCACCTTTTGACACGCACACGTACGATCCATTACCTCATCGCGCGGTTCCACGTGGCTTGAGACGCTATGAGCCCCCGTCCGATGCTGTTGCGGCCGACGTTCTATTGCGGGAGCTCGACCATCATATGTCTCGTCAGCGCCTCTCGGTAAGTACTCTATCCTTACTTGTTTTAATACCAGAGCATGAAATATCAAACGTAGACGCATGTTTAGGATCCCCCATATGATGTGTTTTGATGATGATGATTTATTTTTGATGTGTTGAGTGATTTTGATGTATGAATGCTGATTAATGAATGATGATTGAGATTTGAGCTTAGCTTAGGTACCTATGCATGGGAGATCAGAACAGTAGGGACAACTAGGATCTTTTAAACAACCAACAAAAATGGGCAATTTTTTTAGCGAAAATCTTAAAATAAAAGGCTTAAATTTTTATTGTTTATTTTAAGAAAAACACAAATCT
>JAOTRH010177017.1:0-12153 GCA_034768845.1 Heliamphora exappendiculata | reverse complement strand
ACTTGAACGGAATTTGTTTTGACGATAAAGTGGAAAATTTGAAATGTGGAATGTGCATAATGAGGGGCTGCGGTCCTGTGGTGAAATCCCGCAAAGGTTTATATATTCAAAAATTAAATGTGAAAACTAAACACTTGATTTCAATGAACCGTATGGATTGATGTAAATTAAGTTGGCCTGGCGAGTCCGAGATGAAAGATTGAAAACTTGCGCAAGATGGGGACCACAATCCCACGGGTTAGCCCCCGAAATGTGGTGTTGTGTCGTGATGAGTTATAGAGCTATAGAGCTATCTATTACCCAATGGCTTCTCGTAGCCTATTAGGGAAATAGGGAGAGGTTTCTATAACTTACGCCCGACACCGGTTCATTGTTATGATACGATTTTGTGATGAATTGGGTAATGAAAATGTGATTTGGTTTCTGTGAAAAATCGGGTGATGAGAATAAATGTGAAAGAAAGGAATATTTGAAAAAAGGTTTAATGAATGAATAACGTGGCATGCGTGAAAATAAATAATGGATTTATGGAACTTGTATTATTATTCCAGTTGCACCCATCACACCTCACAAATCATGCTTAGCATAGAGTTAGTCTTTATCTTACGAGTTTCGGCTCATGTATGTTTACAAAACCATTTCAGGTTTCGAGGATCTGGGACGATACCACGGTAGAGGATGCATGTGGAGAAAAGGTTATGAGAAAGAGTTAATATTTCTTTGTTTTTACATTATGATTGTATAGAAAGTGAAGTGGATAATTGTAATAATACCATGCTGTAAATAAACTCTTTAAAGTTGAAAATTTTGTTTAGCCTTTGTGGCACATGTGTATATCGTGAAAATAAAATGTTTTATTTATGATTGCTTAAAGAAAATAAAGTGTTGTTATTAAGAAAGTCATTATTGATAGCTTTCATGTGGGATAATTTGGGTTATATTCATGGGTTCCCGGGGTTCGGGGTGTTACAACCTAATTTACCAGTGTCAACACTACTTTCATAATATAACCATAACTCAAGGTGTGACAGAATCAAATGGACATATACCCAAAAATATAATCGAGGTTGAAAATAACCAAACCCAAGGTACAAGATGCAACCCACTAGAGGCCCCATGTGTAATGTAATAATACTTATGATACAACCACTGGTATCTTGAGGTACAACTGAACAATAGCATGGTATGAAACTAAACATGGCAAGATGTAGAAACTAATATAGCATAAAGTACAAATCTTTAGAGTACAAGGTACAATCATTAAATGACTATGTACAAGCATATAGAGCATAAGTTAAAATTTTCAAGATATGGTTCCTTATATCATAGATTCTAATTACCGTATAATCACTTTAAAATGTTAATCATCAAATATAATTTAATTAAAGCTTATTCTTTAAGTCCCACAACATAACACGTCACTACACACTTAACAAATTAAGGGTAAATATTCACGTGGCAATTTGAAAAGGATAGCAGTGTTTCGGGGTACCTAGATATGGATTTAAGTTATGGTTTTTGGACACCATTTAGATAAAAAAATATCTTAAAAGTTTTATGTTTAACACTAAGGTTAGATCCTAAGGTAAATCGGTCATTTGTTTCATTTAATAGAAAATGATTCAGCACTTTACAGAGAAAAATACAGAAATTGGGCCTCAATTGGTCTCCGTTTTGGAGCATCAAATCAATGGCTATGTGTCTGATATTTGGATATGTTCTGGTTTAATGTGACCCCTACAAGTTTCATGTTTAGTGCTAAGGGTAGTTTTCTGGAACAAGTTAGAGAATTTGGCCATTTTATAAAATGGGTTCAGTCAGCTATAAAAGGTTCAGCAGAAACTGGTTACAATAGAGAATGTACAAATATTTTGGGGGACCATCTGAGGGTATCTAGGTCTAGTGTTTTGTCAATAAATAGTTCCGTATGTTATCTACAATGTTCATAAAAATTACTTTTAGATTTGGTCACTAAAAACATAGGTTTCTGGTCATGTAAAAATATGTGACAGAGAGCTCTGTTAGTCACAAATTTACAACAATGATTTTGAGGTGTGTTTTGACCTATCCAATCTCTATATTTTAGGCTCAGTTTTGTTGAATAGCAAGATATGCATGTTTTCTACAAGTTTTATGTTTTAACCTAAGCTCAGTTCGCATTATAACCTAAGGTTTTTATGTCTGCCATTCAGGGTGGTCAGAAACTAACACTCTTTAGAAAAAATGGTATATATCGAGTTCTATCCAATAAAATCAGCTCAAACCAATTTTGTACGAAAAATAACTTCAAAACCTAGGTCTGGACATAACAATCATATTTAGATCATTTTTTTACAACTAGTTATGATAAATCTAAGTTCGGAGTAGAAAGTTAAAAAAGCCAAAAAATCAGACCTTTTAAGGTTTTGTGTCCTAGCTCATGGTGTGTCAAGATTTGGTTTTATTTCTTTGCATGCATGTATTTTATACATAAATATCAAAGTTTTAGAACTCATATAAGTTGTTAAACTACGAAATAACCACATGCAAACATATCTAACAACCAACCTAACATAAACAGTCCATATTTTGGCCATACAACGCCTTTTTGATTAATTTTTAAATTTTTATTCTTAGATGTATTTATAGAGATGAGTGGAGGGATATTTTGTAAGAGAATTACTAAAGGTTTTTAGGAGTCTACTTACTTGTTTAAAGTTCTAAAATGGAGGATGGATAAGACTTGGCTTTAATGTTGCCTCTTTGCTCCTTCTAGGCTCCTTCTTCCTTCCTTCTTCTTTTTCTCTTCAAGACTTGAAGAACACTAAGAAACTTTTTGGTCTCTCTCCCACACTCTATGTTGCTGAAAATATAGAAGAAAATGGGGTGGTCTTGGTTGTATTTTATAGCCAAAAAGTTGGTGAATTTCATAATTTCATTGGGTGCACGTGGAGGCTTGTTCTATTTGAGATATTGCAATTTAGATTTTTGCAGGGGGTTTCGGCTAATGGCAGGCTTGGGGCAGCAAAATACTAATTTTGCATTAATTTAGGGTTTAAATTATCTTTAGGTACTATTTTGTGTAACAAAATGCTTAAAAAAATTAATTTAGTGTATCCTTTTGTTGTCTTTACCTACTAAAATATATTATTTTAGTATGTTTATAATTAATTTAGTAATCCCATGAATTATCATAATTTTTATAACAATTGATTAAATAGGTGTAAGCTTTTAAGTCAAATTAAGCTAATTTGACAAGAATTGACTTTTTAACTTATTTTATTGTGTAGGAACTTTAAATAATGATTTGTTTGTTTTTGTTGGTCTATGTTATTATATTATCATGTATATTAATTGTTTAAATAATCTTGGGTCATCATAATTCTTGACTTGTACAACTTTTTCTCATTTGTGAGCTAAAAAAGTAAAAAGTGAATTTTTGTGCACAAATCCCAAGGTGGCAGCCATTTAAGGGTATTTTTGTTTTTTTTGTTGTTATTTTATTTTTTGTTGCTTAATTGTATCTAAATATTTGTTTAGGATGTTTATGTGTCAAAGTTTGAATATTTAACACTTTTTGCTATACTAGAGGCAAAATAGTTATTTTATCCGAATTATAAATTTTTGTGATTTTCAACCTTATATTTTGTGTTATTTACTTAACTTCGGATGTCATGAGACTTCCCTGAGTATTAGGACTTCACTTCTAAGCATTAGGTCTCTTTAGAGTTTTTAGATCGAATTAGGGTTTTCGGGTCGCGTTAGGTTTTTTTTTTGATCTTCTAGTCACCTAAGATCATGTCGACTTACCATCGCTAATACTAGAGTTTGGGCTAGATTGCTACACGGTTTGTTATAAATTGAGTTGTTACAACCAGGGTTTGAACCGAGTTGTTACAAACCACCTACAAAACATGTTTTAGGCACCAAGGATGAAAACCAAGCACTTGTAAACCACAAGTTTGACAAAAAGGAGATTTAAACCATGATCTAAAATGAAACCCTAACTCATTCAAAACAAACGAATTCCACTTCCTAACTAAGAAAATAACCTAAGGATTGTCCTAACTCTTATCCAAGCATACATAACATGAAATCATGGCCTTATGGCCTTACAATCTAAGAGTTTAAGTACAAAAATCCATCTACATGCTTCTCAATCTCATACAAAAACTATTACAACTACGATAGAGTTTCGTTACAAGGATTTACAAAAAGAATTTCATGATTCAAAAATGAAATTTCATCATTCATGAACTTAATTCAACTTCAATGAATTAATTCAACATGATCCCAAAACCAAAAGAAAAACAAGGTTTCACCATCTCAAGCCACATGATCGTCCTTTTCACCTGAAAATGTATTTATTCCAACAATGTGAGCTGAAGCCCAACAGGAGTAGACTATCAAGATAAATATATGATGTGTAATTAATGATTATATAAATAACACAACCAAACATAAGTTTTAAACCGATTTCTTCCAAGATCCAAGTATTCATATAATTCACACATTCACAACGGTTTGAAAATCATAAAATCAAGTTGTTTGCCAACAATCCTTCCATAACAACAAATGATTTAACTATGTATTGATCTTGTCACATCAGGGACATGGTTGACAATTATAGACTATCGTTCCTATTAACCTATGTTTGGGGCACACCAGGACTCGCTAGGTAATCACAAGCTCTATAATTTGTCACAACAACAAACACCTAAATTGGGCAACCACTTCATTTACTTGGACTAACACGAAGGAACAAAACACCCACAAATGTACAATTTTAAATCCATGAATTACTCTACAACATTTTCACAATGTTAATAATTTTAATTAATTCTTGAAATCAAAACCCAACCCTCAAAGTTAGCTAAAAAATCAACAAAATCTATACTTTTGTATCATTTTCATAAATCTTTCTTATTTTCAAAAATTAATTTGAAAATCAATTTATCCAACCATACAACAACTCCATTTATCCAACAATAATACATCTCATTCTTTAAAAACATAACCTAGGGTTTTAAACATAAATAACAACTCTCATGGCATTTTAGTCAAATAAAAAATGCATTTAATCACATAAAATAAGCATTTAAACCAAGATAGTCTAGAATCTTATCTTAGAGAGTTAAAAACTCAAAGCTTTAGTCTACTCGGAATACCCAAATGTTTCAAAATGAGAATCCACTCGGTTGGTTGTGTAGCTCTCGTTGAGTAGGTCGATCTTTATTCTCGCGGCATTGAGAGAATCCAACTCTATTGCCTTTAAACTTGGGAGAGAGGCTCAAGAATCAAGGTTCTCCAATGGAAGTTGTGTGTGTGTGTGTGTGTGTGAGAGAGAGAGAGAGAGAGAGAGGCTTGCCATAGAAGTTTTGGCACAAATGCCAAAGCCACTACCTGCCACATCCACTTCAACCCTCGACAGTCTGCTAGATTGATCTAAGGATCGTCCGACTAGTCCTGTCCAAAAAGTATTTAGTTCTTCTTTCTCTTTTTGTACTGAAACACCCAAGCTGATCCGAAATATATATATAGGCACAATACAATACCACACAAATAATTTATCATGTAAGTATATAATTACAAAAATTAAAATGAGATTAGCTCTCACAATAAGCATCGAGTATAGAATTTGACAGAGTTTTAGTATTGTATCTCCACTCTCTTCTATAAAAAAATTGACCCAGAGGGTCTGTATTTATAAGTAAAGGGACTCTGAGGTGGCCTCTGTCGTGCTGACACATGGTAGGAATATATTGTTCGACTATTAGGCACCAAAGTTTGTGGTTGTAAGGAGCAAAAATTGTGGTTGCAAACAAATTAGTGTTTAATGAAATAGACTTTTGCGATTGCGTAAACAAATGTTGCAGGTCGCGAGGAACAACATAGCGACCACAAGCTTTTTAGTGTTTAAAGATTGTAACTGCGCATATTGAAGGTCGTTGTTTGGGATTTTTAAAGATTTTTTGGTGTACAAGCTAAAACTTTTTCTCAATGATCTATTGAAGGCCTTTTTGGTACCATCTTCTTATTTTTCATCATCGGAGCCACCCAGATAAACCTAAGATTTGGTTTAATCAAATTAGAGTGTCTATAGCTGTATATTAGGCTCACCTAGATATTCATCAATGATGAAAAGTTGTGAGATCACACTAAAGGAATGCTTCTAAGCGATCGTGGAATTAAGAACTCAACTCAAAAGGTAAAAAGACACCACATAGTCTAATTAGCCTCACAATTGCAACATTTAAACATCACAACCGTTTTAGTTCTTTAACAGTAATTGTGACCATGACATCTAATCTTCATAGCTGCACTAGTGCTTCGATCCCATAAACAGTCGTTGCCTCTAACCCTCGTGGCTGTTCTAGTGTTTTAATCCTGTACAAAGTAACGACATCCAAATGCCACGATAGTCATAATCTTCTAATCGTTGTCCAACTATGTACAATGTTTGATGTTCACTACTGCGTCTTTCAAATAAAACCTTTCATTTCTGATGCGTGATAGCGTACCATAGAAAGTCGCCAGCATGTGAAAATCAATAAATACTCCCTATTCAGCATTTGGAAAGAGAGGAGGCATTCTTCAAAGGAGGCGTCAATACTTTGCTCGATTCACCACTCATTCCTGATATTATATATAACCAATTTCCCACCCAGTCTTGATACTCTTCACGCCATATTAATTTTGCTTTCGTCTTTGTGGTTGTATTGAGTCGAGTTCAAGATACTACAAGTATATAGAGTGCTCCCAGAAGTTGATTCCGTTCTTACTAAATTGAGGAGATGCCCAGATGTTTTCCATCATTTCAGCTCTTCACAGGCCATCGTAGAAATTCTATTCTCATTTCTATTACTTCATTGGGAATGTCACGATCAGGTTTTTCTTTATGTTTTCCATAGAACATAGGATGATAGTCTTTGTCTAAGGTATGCAAGTTTTTATTTTTATTTTCATTGTTTTCATGATAGAAATCTTGTTAGAATGACTAAAATAACTCTAAAATCACCGACTTATCTAATTCTACACTTGTACGCACCTTGTTTGGCGTATATATAATAGCATGTTATGAACAGAATTTACCAAAAGGTGATTCGTATTCACTCATCCCTATCACTTTTAATAATCTTTATTTTCTTACCAAGTTGATTCATAACTTTATTTTTATATTGTATAAACATGGATAATGCCTCATTTTTACTTCTTAGCAAGTAAACATAACAAAATCTAGTGCAATTATCTATGAACATAATCAAGTACTTTTTACCACCTCTAGTTTGAACAAACTTTAAGTTGCAAATATCATTGTAAATTAACTGACGAAGTTCAGTACTTCTTTCAATGGAATGGAAAGGTATTTTAGCATGTTTTGCTTCCACACAAGCTTTGTATTTGTGATTTGGGTCAATAGGAAATTTAGGCAAGTAATAATTGTTAACCAATTTCTGTAAAATATCATAGTTAATATGTCATAACCTACCATGCCACACATTAGATAATTCAAATATATAAGCAGAAGATGTAATTATCTTATTCATAGCAGGGAATACAATTATTATATTCAATTTGAAGATCCCATCGCTTGCATATCTCTCCTCTAAAAACATCCCACTCTTGGTGAGTATTACTTATCCAACTCAAAGATTAGCATGAAACCCCTCTTACTCAACAATGACACAGAAACTAAATTCTTGCGGATATCTGGGATATGAAGTACATCATTGAGTGTCAGTTCCTTACCTGAAGTCATCTTTAGAACTACTTTTCCTTGGTCTTCAACCTTGGAAGTCGAAGAATTTTTCATAAAGAGTTATTATCCATTTTTCACCGGCTGATAGGTTATGAACATTCTCTTATCTAAACACATGCGGCCAATATCCCCAGTGTCTATCCACTATTCTCTCGAATTGGTAACTAAGTTCACTTCAGACACCACTACAGAAAGGGGTATTTTAGACACATCACATTATAGATTCTCCCCTTCTATCATATTGGCTTGAGCAATTTTCTGCTTCTTATCGGGGTTACCTTGACTCTTGCGTTTGCAACAGTATTTAGCCAAATGTCCTAACTTATCACACACGTAGCATTTGCCTTTGAACTTCTTTGTGTTACTGCCTTTGGAACCATGTGCAGAGAACTTCCTTTTCTTGTTGTTTAATTTTTTCCCTTGTTCCACCATGTTCGCCTTGGGCTCCATGGTGGAATTTTCAATTCTTTTGTCAAATACTCTATTATCTTTCTTAATCCTCAACCTTACAATCAAATCTTCACGTCTTATCTCTTTGCGTTTTTGTTTGAGATTGAAAAAAACAATATAGTTTCTTTTTTATTAAACCAATTGAAAAATATTATTTTTATGCTTTTTAATCAATCTTTATCATAGAATGCTAGAAATAAAGAATCAAATATGTAAACTTAACACGTGATTTTTTAAGTGAAAAACCCAACTTGAGTAAAAAATGACGGGACTAATACAAGTCCAAGTAATCAAGCACTAACAATTGAACAGTTACAAGGCACAACTTATAAACTTTGATCGAATCCTCAATCCAAATATCTTAAGCTTGCTTGCCGAATCCACGAATATCATTCCCTGCTTGATCACCGCAGCAACAAATCCTCAAAACTTTCACAAGTGTTGAACCCTCAATACTTTTACACCAGCAGAATCATCTGTCAGTAAACTTAGAACGCCTTCTAAGTTGAACATGAACAATCTCGAAATTTTTGGAACTCAAAAAGAAGTTCTGATCTGCATTAGAATCTTTTATTATTGAAGTGTAGAAGTTAATTTTCGTGGATGGCTTATGGTCCTATTTATAGGCTTGAAAACCAGGCAATTAGAGTTTCAATCCAATTAAACCACCTAAGGTCTGATCAAGCGCACTTGAGACCATTTGAGCGGTCGTGTGCCAAATTGCATTCTGCTTACACGATCCTACTTTATTGGCTTGTACCTTCAGCTTTGTCACTTATACTTTAATCTTCTGGCTTGAATAAAATTATGATAAATGACTCCTAATTCAACTAAGACCTATAACTCAATTAATAGACTTAATCAAATTAATTTGAAAACTCTTAGAAACCCAAATTAATTAAGAATTCTAGGATTATCCAACTACTACAATTCTAATCCACTTAAGAGTTTCACAATTATTCAAACACCTGAATTCCATACAAATAAAAGACTTTAATTAGAGAATTACAAATTAAATTCTTAACAATCTCTTCCTTAGCAATTTCAGGTAAACATAGAAACTCCTAACTATGTCAGACCCAACGTCTTCAAGTTGTAATCTTCATGCCGTCATTATTCAAGCACCCTTCTTATTTTTAATGTTCATGTCCTGAAAAACAAAATAAGACCATATCTCCAAAAAGAACAAGTAAGTGAAAACCACAATTTATAACCCGTGTTCCAATCAATTTCAGTCAATATTAACAAATATTCAAATTAAAGTCTCAAACCAAATATATCTCCCCCCCCTTTTTGTGTATGGACAGGAAGTGCCGTTAAGAAAACATAACGAAAAATCTGAAGAAGCAATTCCATGACATTGTTTTCCCTGAAATAAGAATGTTTATAAACTCCTCCCCTTTTTTATTTTAACAATATTATAATAAAATAAATTCTTTTGACATTTAAACTAAAAATTTATAAATCATTCAATGATGATCAAAATTTGTATAAAATTTTAAAACAAAAACAAACTTCAGGTTAACATCCGGAGAAAATTAAAAAAACTTAGACAAGAGTTCGTACTAGATTTTTCTTCAACTATCATGTTCAATCCTTATGTGTGGTCGATATTTATGAAACATATTTGAGTATTTTTAAAAACATTTACACATTTGAAGTCAAACTGAATAGTTTCTCAATATATATATATTGAAGAAAGACCGAAGCTACCCCTCAAAAAGAAGTTCTATTTTATTTATTTATTTTTTCTACATTTATTTGCATTTTTTTTGCTTTTTAATGGAAATTTTCACACTAATATAAACTAAAAGGCAAAGGTCGCATAGGTAGCAATTTCCCTAAGCATGTCATTACAATAGAATATGTGGCGACTTTTCCATTAAAATGAACAAAAGTGCAAAGTTTGTATAGATAGCTATTTTTGCAAGCATTATATAGCAATAGGATGTTTTTTCTTGAGAGAGGAGCAGTGGAAAGATAAATCAGATGGGTGTGGCTGTAAACATCAAAAGCAACATAGGGATCCTACCACTATGGTCAATCAAAAAGTATTTTTTATAAAAAAAAATATTCAAGAAAGTTTCATAGAAAAATTTGAACACAAGTTCAAATATTCTTTATTTGAAAAATAATTAAGTAGACCCAAAACTATAAATATTTTAACTTCTTATCGACAAAATCAATAAGACAATTTTTCATTATGATTTATTTCAAAAAAAATGATCTACTTTGAATTAATCAAGTATTTCAAATTTTAAAAGTCAAAAGAACTACAAAAAAATTACACACACACACACACAGATATATATATATATATATATAACCATTTTTTTTACATATATATAACATTTTTTCTCTTTTTTTTAGAGAAATAAACATTATTTCAAGACACGTGTTTCAATCGGAGTGCTTCTAAAAGTTTTGTCAACAAGTTAATTTTTTGAGACACTTTGAGCTACCTTCCCAATTCTGGCTGACTTTCTAATCCAAACAGCACGAGTTTTAGGGAAAGATATCATGAGGGTGTTGGATTTCTGGTTAAAATTTTTTTCTGCCAATTGACCACTCGAGCGCCCAAAGGAATCGCTCGAGCACCCAATTGCCAGTGAGCCATATTGTGCAGTTTTTTGATTTGGTCATGCAATTTTTCAAATTTTCTTTTATATTAATATGAAAATAGTGATTTTTAATCTTCCACAATGAGGTATAATATATCCCACAAAACCACAATAGTGATAAATAGGCACAAAAATTTTAAAACTGTTTGATTTTGGCAAAGATTTTTCAAAAACAAATCCCGAGTTTTGAGCCTTTAATTGATCAAAATTTTTCAAAGAATTTTGGCCAGAACTTTTTGGAATATTGTTGCACCCTAAAACCTAGGGTCCTTCACCATATAAATATACATTCCATATATGCATAATATATCGCCACAAGGCTTACAAAACGTTCTTCCAAGAACAGGTAATACATGTAATAGTATATGATTCCATAACAAAAGAAAACTGCTAAAAAAAAATCTTCTGCCTCCTCGACTTCTCAAGATCATCTCTCATGATCATAGTCACCTAAAAAAGGTTTTCAAAATCCCACAGAGTGAGCCGAAATCCAATAGAAACAGACTATAATGAAATAAAGTAGGATATGCAATTACATAGTATAGAATCGACTCGACTACACGAGCCTCAACACGGTTTTCCATCCTTAAAACCACATATTTTAAACAATGCAAATAACGTCAAATAGTTAAAGAAAAATAATAACAAAACATTAGTTTTCACACGGTTCACACAACCGACAAACATCCCTATGTATCGACTCTGTCACACTCAGGACAAAGGTAATAACTATATACTTTTGCCCAATACCCTAGACCCAAGCCATACAAAAACCCGCTAGGCAATGACAAGTTTTATACGGAGTCATGAAAACACACGCCTCCCACTGGGGCCATCACTCTCCTAACTTCGGGTCACGTGAAACACCCATTAACAACCATATAAAATGCCTAACCCGATGTTTACTCTCAAATCAAAACATTCATACATTAAATATAACTGCCAAAAGGCTTATAATACATAGTATCAATACCGATAAAACATGTAAACATACATGGTCCAAAAAGAACAAAAGGAAAATTACAGATCTTTCGCTTCTCCGGCAACCCTGAATCGACCTGCACGATCGGTACCTGAAAAATATTTCAAATCCCACACTGCGAGCCAAAGCTCAGCAGAAACAAGACAAGCATGAAATATAAGCTAAACATGCTAGGAAAATGATGTGCGGTTTTTGACTCACACCAGCCATAAAAACACTTTTATATCTGAACTCCTACGAGTCTCAGAGGAAAAATATTTCAAAAACGGTTTTATATAATGACTCACTAGAGCCTCAAGAAAAATAGTTTTGAAAACGGTTTTGAATCATGACTTATAAGAGCCTAGAAAATAAGTTGATAT